>JAJDFE020000473.1:0-27829 GCA_021527465.2 Geoglossum glabrum | reverse complement strand
GTTTTTCCGTAGTATGTAGGCACACGAAGCAGAGCATTGAGCACCCTACCCACCGGCCACTAATACCCTCCTCAGTATTAACTTGGTCGCTAAGCGCGCCGACATGAGTGCTCAGATTGTCGATTCGTCCACTCATATCACCCATACGGGTGCCTAGATCATCGGTGGCCTGCTGAATTTGGCGAAGAATCGTCGTTATTCCCAATAACTGATCATTCAGTCGAAAAACAGGAAGGTTTGCGGCCAGCTGGAACTGCTCCGCCACAACATTGAAATCGGGCATGGGAAGATCGAGATCTGGTAAGTGAAGATCGGGAGGAACAGGACTGGGGCCAGGGCTCGGACCAGGAGGGTCAATGAATTCAGAATTGTTAGAAGAAGAGTAAAAGAAACGGTGGAAGGGGGGGGGGTGGGGTGGGGTTTATATAGACTTTGCTTGCAAGCAGCGCGGTATCACGTGGCACCAGTCTTGCCAAGAACAAATAAAATGGAATATACGCGATCAATACGAAAAAAAAATTGTAAAGCAAGAAAACCAATTTTCGATGCACAGTTTTTATTATTATTGGGCCGATGGCAAGTAATTTTTGTACTTGTACATATATTATATTCTTCCAGGTGGTGCTGTCTTCCAGGAAAAGTAGGCGTCAAAGGTCATCTCTCCACAATGAGCTTCACCCCACAAAAACCCCACACCCAAACCCCTCCAAATGCCCAAACCCTCTCTCGCCGCCCTTTCCATAATCCTCCTAATACTCTTCCTCGCCTACTCTTCTCAACCCCTCCTCGCACGCCTCCCCCTCCCCCCTGGTCCCCTCACAACGCGCCAGACCCTCGTGTTCAACTTCGTCATTGGCTTTGTCTGGATCTGCTATTCGCGGGCTTGTCTGACGGATCCTGGCATTAGGCGGAAGGGAGATGGCCGGGCGGAGAAAGAGGAAAGGGGGAAGAAGGGGAGGTGGTGTAGGAAGTGTGGGGGGCGGAAGCCGGAGAGAGCGCATCATTGCCGCGTTTGTGGGAAGTATGTTAGGGTCCCGCTGCTGTTTCCCGGCCTGACTAACATCGTAACCCCCAGATGTATCCCGAAAATGGACCACCACTGCCCTTGGACCGCAAACTGCGTTTCCCATTACACATTCCCACACTTCCTCCGCTTCCTCTTCTACGCCGTACTCGCTATGAGCTACCTCGAGTACTTTCTCCTTATCCGTGCAGGTCATCTCTGGAAGCAGAGGAATCTGCCTAGCGTACGCCCCCCACAGAACCCAACTAGGTTTATACATTAGAGCTCAGCTTATAAGTCACTGATACTATGAGGCAACAGTACCTAGGCCCTTCTATCTTCCAATTCATCCACCTCCTCTCCCTCTTCTCTGCAAACTCCTTTGTCCTCTTTGCTGTCTCCATCTTGTTCGCGCGATCTCTATGGTCGCTAGCCACGAACACCTACACCATCGAAGGCTGGGAGATCGAACGCCACGAAGACCTCGTTCGGCGGGCAAGGAAATTGGGTGGTTACGTAGAAGGGCCTGGGGGCGTAAGGGTCCGGATCACGAAGCAAGAGTTTCCGTACGATATTGGGATATGGGAGAATCTAAAGCAAGGAATGGGAAGCGGGAATGTAAATATTATACCGCTCCCATCTTTCTAATTTTCCATTCAACTAACCGTTAATAACAAAAGATCCTGTCCTGGTTCTCACCCTTCTCCTCAACGCCCACCCCCGAGTCTGGCCTCTCCTATGGGGTCAACGGATTCGAAGACCTCTCGCTCGCCTGGCCCCCGCCCGACCCAGACAAAATGCGACATACCTACCCTCCATCACAACAGCAGCAACAGCAACGGGACAACCCCTACACCTCAACAACTACCCGACCTGATGTACTCGCCTTCCACCGCCGCCAGCGGGAGGACTTCAAATGGCGAGAAACGCTTGGGAACCGCAAGTACCAACAACGGCCTCCACAACCTCAAGAACCGGAATACGAGAGCGAAAACGGGTTAGAGGAAGAGGAAGAATATAGGGCGCTCGCCACTAGTCCAGGGCGCGGGGAATGGGTCAACTCAGACGGCGACCGCCTCAGAGACTTTGGCGTCGACGACGAGGACGACGAGGACGACGAGGACGACGAAGAGGATATCCCTCTAGCTGAATTGATCCGACGACGGCGCAATAACGGTACTACTAATGCTCTACGGCTACCAGACCCGGGGCCGGACCCAGAAGGAACCCAAAAAACAGTATAGCAGCACATCATCCTGCTGGACCAAAAAGCAATTTCCCTGTCCCTCTAGAGCAGAGGGAACTACGGGTACCCCTTCCGTCTCCTGTACAATACACATACATACACGTAGCCTTGCGATAGCCCATACATGGGAAAATCTCCCTGATCCCACAAGAACCCTAAACCAACCAAGCACATTTGCGGACCTTTGCGAGTGAGACTTGCTGTGAACCCTGCAAGACACACCACAACACAACCCCAGCCCTCGCGTTCTAACAGGAAGAGCCTTGAGCCCGGCAAAACGCGGCATACCGGCAACTGGCTTGCTGGGAGACAAGAAGTCCGGGCCGGGAAAACCGGCATAAAGCCTCCCGATTCCCTTACGTTGTATGTACTACGTGTGGACGTACGCACTACGTACATACATACAAACGGTACCCGCTTCCGTTCCCTTGGAAAAGGGCGGCCCGAAGAAGCATCATGTGTGCTGTCACATTATATTACCCTACCTTAACCTCTCCCCCGGGACCTGTAGGAGCGGGAACGAGAAAAGAAAAGAGAGAAAAGAAAAAAAAAAATCCCTTCCAGCGCCACCCACACGTCGCGCCCTCCCCCCTTACGACACACAAAACCCAGTCACTTTGTTGCCTGGGCTGGGGAAAGGGGGAGGGAGTAAAAGGGCTGATAGGATAGGAAATACACATCTCCGAGGTGCATTCTTGATCTGTTATGGGTCGTATATGACACGTAACAATGCTTAGATCGGTCATTTCCCTTGCTGATGGGGAGGCAAAAAAAGTGAATAAATAGGGTAAAAGCGGGGTAAACCTGCCCCACGAGTACACACCACCGCCGTTCCTTCCCCTCGTTCGAGGGCTGGACGCGGAGAGGAGAGAGAGAGAGGGATACTGTTGTTTGGCTCGGGATCCACAGAAAACAGTGGCAGTTAGTAGTAGACGTCGTCGTCGTAGCGGTACCTAGTAGTAGGAGTTAGTAGTACCAGCCTCAAAAACAGTGATAGCCCCTCTGTTAGTTCCACAAGCCGATGTCATGCGGATGATTGCAGTTTTCAGCTACCCTGCTGGTCGCTCCTATGGGGATAGATCCGTTGCCCACGAGGAAACGAGATTGGAAGTATCGTGGCATTGGCACAGTGGCATGATGACTTGTTGGGTGCTTGCCGTGCTTGCCCTGGTTGAGCTGACCTACCCCAGTCCAGACCACTCTGTGACCAAAGCTCTGGGAAACGGGGTAATATGGCGGACAAACCCCGATCGAGGCATGACCCGACTCGCCACAGCGTTGTGATGCAGGCCCAACGTCAAGGACGCCTCTCCCTTTCCGGGTAGTCGCCAAGGGCTGCGTGGGGACAATTCGAAACATGTGTCCAGATATCAGATGGTCGAGATCCGAAAATCAGGGGAAACTCTCTTCCAGCCAGCCGGAAGGGTGTGTGGAGCGGGAATCGCCCAGCCCGGCGCACTGCACAGCTCTTGCCACGGCCCACGACTGGTCACGCCCAGTGGCGGCCACTCGTGGCGGTCAGTGGTTGCGGCGACTCGGAGACGGCCCCCAGCCAATACACCTGTTGCCATCTCCCGCGCTTGTGTCAACACCGAGCATGTTCCTCACGATCTCCATCCAGTCCTCCACAGCTGGCTGGAGTGGGGGGATGGAGATCAGAGTTTTCAAAGGGCACTAGTTCACACGAAACGCACTTACGATCCCTGTAGCAGCACGCCAATGCAATCCGCCATGTCACCATCGCGGAGTTGATTTGGCAGCGCAAGACGTACGGAATTACCAAATAGTGCGGGCCCAGAGTTGGAGGCTCGAATCCCATTCTTGGAAACGAGCCTGGGGGGTGATGTCAGTCGGGGGCGAGCAGGTCGCCTGGGCTCGTGGGCAGCAGGGGAGGAGGAGGGAACAGGAGGGGACAGGAGGGGATAGGGCGATGTGCAGGCTGCTGCTCAGGATTCAGGATACAATTTCCCAATTTCCCACGTTCCCAATTTCCGCTACAGGAGGCGTGCGATGCTTCTCCGGACACGCCCGGGACAGCCAGTCAACCGGCCAGGGCAGGACAGTTCATGGCGGGTAGCGTGGGGGCAGCTCAAGTCAGCTGAGGGCCGCCGAACGACGTAAACGAAAACAGACTCGGCCACCACGGCCACATCGACCGCCAGAACCACAAGATCCACGGATGCTCCGTAAAAGAAATTTGGGCCAAAAAGAAAACATGGCGCTCGGTCAAATAATGAAGCGAGCAGGGACCGAAACTTGTGTGCGGATAAACTGCCACGCCCTGTTGCAGCAGGTTTGGTGCAGCAGGCCAGGTGTGAACGGCTTCACGCTCCACGGCCTCAGCACTCACGTCCTTACCAAGCATACCAACCAGCATTCCGGGCATTGTCGTCACCCGACAAGGGCGCTCACCCCGTGGTAGGGCCACGCGATCACAATTACTTACGGCGTAGTTCACGGAGATGCCACGGCAGCTGAAGGAGAGCAAAACGCCTGATTGGGTGCCAGGAGTCAGGAGCGTGCAGAGTGTGCAGAGCGTGAAAGCCGCGTTTCTGGCTGACGGGCCGCAGCACGGCTCCGATCACAATGGCGTCTGCCTGCTCGCGCGGTATGGTGGATGGTGGTATGTGGAGGGCAGTCGGTCACGATCATGGGAGGAATGTAGGGGGCTGGAGGGGAAATTTGGAAGTTGGCAGGGCGACGCCGGCACGGTAGTGGGTGATAGTGGATAGTGGATAGGCTGGTGGATAGGACAGTGGATGATCGTGGATAGTGCGATGCGCGATAAGTCCCAGTTAGTTACATATGCCGATGTAGCAGGATAAGCGGAGGGTTGGTGGCAGCGCAGCTTCTGGCGCCCAGCCGCCCCCTCGCAGCCTTTCGCTCGCCTGGTTCTTCACCTCCACGGTCATGAGTACATTGTACTTCAGCCTAGCCCGCAAATTAATCCAATTCAAGGCCCACGCCACCAAGTACTTAAAGCCGTCGAGGAGCCCGCCTGCCGCAGGATGGAGGACCGCACTATACTCAATCGACCCAATCGACCGTCTGCAGCTTCTCTGCGATTGACTTTCTGCCCTCCGTCGTCCGCATCCGTTGCCCTCACCAGAACAGCCCGTCCTGTCCTCCCCCCCGCGCATCCTCCTCCGCAACGAGAATCGCAAGAATCATGTCTCCGCACAATGACGCCCCGTCGCTGCCGGGCAGCTTCGACGACCAGTTCAGCTCCATGATCCTGAGCGACCACCCCTCCATGACGTTGCCCGACACCTTGAAACTGCCGTATCTGCAGTACGCTGACTCCATGTCTGACGCCACGCTGACAGACTCGGATGAGGAGACTGCCATCCATCCCACCCGTCCGCTCGTGCCGGGGCTATATGTGCCTACCGTCGCATTCTTCAACAAGGCCACTGAAGAGCTCGATCTCGCGACGATCGCCAGACATGCTGTGCGTTTGGCAGAGGCTGGTGTTGCGGGGTTGACGACCCAAGGCTCGAACGGTGAGGCTGTCCACCTCAGTCACCGCGAGCGGAAGATCGTGACCAGCACTACACGCAAAGCGTTGGACAACGCTGGTTTCCACGACATGCCAGTCATCGTGGGGTGTGGCGCTCAGTCGACGCGGGAGACAGTCGAACTCTGCCGCGAGGCGCTCCTATCAGGTGGCGACTATGCGCTGGTCCTGCCACCCTCATACTATCGGCCCCTGTTCAAGTCGGAATCGATAATTGAGTTTTTCAATGATGTGGCAGATGAGTCACCGATCCCCATCCTGATATACAATTATCCTGGTGCGGTAGCTGGATTCGATCTCGATTCGGACGCTATAATCCGGCTGAGCAAGCACCGCAACATTGTCGGCTGCAAACTCACATGCGGCAACACCGGCAAGCTCAATCGAATCGCCGCCGCGACTATGGCCAGCACCCCTACAGATGTTGGCTCCGGCTTCATGTGCCTTGGCGGCTCCTGCGACTTCACCCTCCAAACCCTCCTAGGCGGTGGTTCTGGTACCATCGGTGGTCTCGCCAACATCGCGCCTAAAGCCTGCGTTAAGATCATCAATCTATATACAACCGGTAACTTTAAGGAGGCAAAGAAGATGCAAGCGGTTGTGGCGCGAGGCGACTGGGCGGCCATCCAGGGCGGTATCATCGGCACCAAGAGCGCCTTGGAGTCGTACTTTGGCTATGGGGGTTATGCACGAAAGCCACTGCCCCGTCCAACGCCTGAGGAGGTTGCAAAGTATGCTCAAGACTTCAAAGAGCTAATTGCGCTCGAGAAGACCTTATAGCATTTAGTGTCCCTTTCCCCCCCAACAACCTTGTTGTTTTTTATATTGCTCGTGCCTTTTCTCCTTCGTCTTCTCGTCATCTCGTCAAACGGCCTGTAGAGAGATCTGTTACCACATAGGGAATATGGATTGTAGTGCACAACCTTTTCTTCTTCCTCTATCTCCTTTTGCCAGGTTTATCGTATGGGTATGCCTTGCGCAGCTGAAAAAAAAACTTTTTTTTTCTCTTTTTGGGGGGCATGGCTTTTGCATGAACACACTAGCGTGTCGGGAATCAACAACCCTTTCCAGTCTTCCTATATCTCGAATCATTCCCCAGAGAGAAAAGGCGTCTAGAGGTATTAATGTTTCATAATGGGCGTTTGTTTCAAACAAAAAAAAAAAGGAAAGAGCGACGTTCCTCTCAGAAACCCGAGGGGCCGGTGAAGTGGGAAAACATTTTTGTCCTTACGCCCTTTCTTATGTTTCTTGGGGAAACGCCTAAAAAGAAAACCTGTTTTACTTGCTTTTTTTCATAGTTGAGCTCAAATTTGTTTTCGGTCTGTTGTCGTTGGTCGATTCTCCTTTTTGAGGGGCTTTTATTTAATTGGGGGCGGGAGAGGCAGGTAGGAGAGAAATGTGTCGGTCCTTTATACCACGGAGGAGGGGGGTAATGAGAAGAAAAGGAAAATAAAAATTAATATAAGTCCACCGAAAAAAAAAAAAAGAAAAAGAAAAAGAAAAAGAAAGGAAAAGAAAAGAAAAATAAAATGCAGAAAAGTTTTTTTTCCCTCCACGTTACTATATTGTCGTCGGGTGACATGACGTCAACCCCATCCCCTACAAAATCCTTTCATTATCTGAAGCGGGGTCACACCCACCACACCCACTCAACACCCCCCCTGCTCTCCCTCAATATATATACACATACATACATATTACAACACTCATTTATTTATTCATTACCAACATGAATGAATGAATGAATGAATCAATGAATGGGTGGGAGGGGGGGGGGGGGTGCGGGGTAATTTAGAATAAAATTATTCGCTACGCTCACAAAAAAAAAAAAAAAAAAACACCTCAGCAAAAAGAGAGAGAGAGAGAGAGAGAGAGAGAGGAGGTCGGGTGCGGGGAATTGGAGACGAGATTTTTATTTTTATTTTTTATATTATGTATTTTCTGTTGTGGGTGAACGAACCCCTGGCTGGACTGGCGGGGAAAATATAAAATAAAATAGTAGTGGCGGTTGGGTCTAGCTGACTGACTGACTGACTGACTGACTGACTGGAGGTAGAGGTTTATTGGGGATGGTTTGATATAAATATATTTATATATATACACGTGTATGTATACATGTAATAGGTTGGGGTCAAGTCGGTGTTTTAAGACGGCTCGGAGAAAGCAGATTGGACATGTACGCTAGTATGCTGGCTGAGAACGGGAGCTGGTGTGTTCTCGTTGTAACTTTGCCATTGTTGTTGTTACTACTATTGTCGTTACTGTTGTTGCTGTTGTGGTGGTGGTGATGGTGGTGGTGATGTCAGTCTCCCTAGTTTCCCACGGTAGTAACACAACCACAGCAGCAAAGTTATCAAGCTTCCTGAAACAACACAACCAATAGCAATACCCGCAATACTGCTGGCGGAAAGTTTTGAGGTAGCTGTGCTTTCCCTACTATCAGAGCTGTCACCAGAGTTTCCGTCCGATGGATCTTCGGTCGAGTTTGCCGGGTCTGCCGGGTCTGCCGGGTCTCCGCCTGATAGAGTCCCGGTCGGAGTACCATTGACTGTGGACGCGACCTTGCCTTTAGATGGCCTAGCCGTTGCGGTACCGACTTGAGATAGCTGTGAATTTTAAAATTCGGGTGTCAGAATGGCTTTATTCTCAGATAGAATGCCGATGGGGCAAAAACTCACCAGAGTCCCCTTTGCACTGGACGGAACGTCAACGCTTTCATCGGTACAGAAATCATACTCCAAAATGCCACCTTTGACGCCTACTTTTCCCGGAAGACAGCACCACCTGGAAGAATAGCTTTGCCACAAACTCCACGTGCGATCTGGGCAAACTGGGAGCGCATGGGCTTGGGTGTCGCAATCGTCATCTGATCATATCGGACATATTAGTTCTGTCAAATCAAGAACACATGGAGACTCCGAGACTCACGACCATCAATGCAGCAGTATCGATAGGAGGTGCATGAGTAACCGCTTGGACAACAACCATGGTAACATGTGGAGGTCTCCGGCGGGCAGGGCGACTCAAAGAGCTGGTAACCCCAGTATATCGGGTTACGGGGAGCAAGTGATTGGTACGTATCGCTCTTTTCTCGCCGTGGGACAGGTCTGAGAGCCGCAATAGAAGTAGCAAATAGTAGCACCACGAAGAACACGCGTGAGATCATCGAGACGAGATTGGGGGCAAGCGTTGTAATTCTGGTCTCGCAGCAGAAATCACGGTGGGAATATAGGGGATAGAAGAACACAAAATCATGGCGTGAGTACACAGTACAGAGCCAGCCACCACAAACCGACACACCTGCAGAGGATGGGCCGAGACAACGCCAAGCTGTGCCAGCAATACTTTTTGGGAGGAGGAGGGGGGAGGTAATACCTACGGCGCGTAGACGATACAAAGATCGCGGTGACCCCTCTGCGGGAGCACATACCGTGTGTGTACCTGCACTTTCCACCACAATAACCCCTAACAGCAAGGATTTCTGGAAAAAACAGCATGGGGTAGGGGGGGGGCGTGCCCCCCAACGCCAAATTCGTCCTTGTACGTAGTACGTAGGCTGACACTAAAAGTCTTTGGACTCTTTAACTGGCTCTATAGGAGATAGAAAATATAAGTGGGTTAGTTTTTTTTTTTTGCTTGTGTGGGGGACGGGACTGCTCTTCGTTTTTGGGGGTTGGAAGTTGGGGTTGGGGTTGGGGTTAGGTTTTGCGACGAGAAACGCGGTGTGGCGTGTGTGTGTGTGTGTGTGTGTGTGTGTGTATGTGTATGTGAGAGGGGGATTGTGTATGTATGAAAGGTGTGTTGTGTGTTGGTTGCATGAGAATGGGTGAAAATGTGAAATAAATGAACAAAAAAAAAATTTTAAAATTAAAAATTGAAATTAAATGGTTTTTTTTTTTTTTTTTTGCACATATTATGCCAGGGTGTAATAAATGTGAATTTGTTTTTGTCAGTCATTGTTTCGTTCATCCATTCATTAATCCACCTAATTCATCCATCCGTGATAACGCGGCGAGGGGTTTTATTTCTCTTATTCGTTATTCGGCTTTTTTGGCCGGTCTGGGGAGGGGGGGGTAGTGGTTACTAGGTACACTGGTATGCGTATGTGCATGTATGGGTGTATGTATGGGTGTATGTATGTATAGGTGTATGGATGTAAGTATGTATATAGAAGAAAGCGGTATATCATATATTAACCATTACGGCACGCAACGCAACCATGCAAGACCATGCAAGACCATGCGACCATCCATGCATCCATCTACCCTCCACCACCACCACCACCACCACACACACACACCCGCCTCCCCGACCAGTTTTTTATTCATTTTCCCCCACTCTATTAATACCCGAGGGAAAAAACAAAAAAAAAAAGAACAAAAGGTTGTATCACGTGTGAAGAAATAGAAAAGTCCAGAAGAGAAAAGCAAAAGAGAAAGGAAGGGGGGGGGGGGGGTGGTTTTCCGCGGAGATTTAATTGTTTTTTTTTTTTTTTATTCGCGGGGAATGATGGTATGCAAAACGGGATGGGTGCATGGCATGGGTGGTGGATGCGTGGATGGATGATTTCTAGGATGGATGGAACGGTTAGGGTTATATGGGGTTATGAGTTGTCATGACACGTGAAGAAAGACCGAGAGAAAGCGCAGTGCAGTGCAGCGCAGTGAGGTGAAGGGGGAGGGGGGAGCGGAAAGATCGGAAAGTCAGTGTGTGTCGTCATGCTATAAAAGAAAAGAAAGGACGGAAAAAAAAAAAAGAAACTCTGCTGCTCGGAAGCCGGGTAAAATGGATGGATAAAATGGATGGAATGGGTGGGAATGGGTTGGGCGAAATGGATGGGTGAAGTGGATGGAGGTTTGTTTGGTTTCTTTTTTGTTGGCGAGGTAGGCCGGGTGCGGTGTGGTGGGGAATGGAGGGGTGAGGTTAGGGTACGGTAGAGTGCAGCGTAGAGTAGCAAGAACAAACACACACATCTCCAACAATTAAATACCCCCAAAAAAACCAACTAATCAACCAATCAACCAATCAACCAACCCAACGCTCAATGCTCAACGCTCAAGAGGGGGAGGTAATTTTTTTGTCTAAAAAAAAATAAATGAATAAATAGAGAAACGCCGGCTGTTACCTGGTCTAATGTGAGAGATAAAAATAAAAAAATAAAAAAAAAAAAGAGTTGGGATAACGCCTCATTCCGTGGATTGTGGAAAGGAAATAAAATAAATAAATAAATGGAAAAAAAAAAAACGCCGGCTGGAGATAAAAAGAGAGGTAAAAGAGAGTGAAGTCACGCCTTCGCCTCAGCCTCATTGCTTCCGGCCTTCTTCTTCCCCACAAACCCCTGGTCCGTCGCTAGTGCTACATCAATCGAATAGTGCTCCACCAACAGACTCAGCACCAGGGCAAATGCTGCAAATGCGCACATTGCAATCCACACATCCTTCAGGCTATCCGCATACGACTTGATCACCTGGGACCTCGCCCCATTCCCATTCTCCATGGCCTTGATAACCTGCACCAACGCCGCCGAATCCCTCGAATACTCTACTGCCTTTGCAGCTAGCTCTGGAATCTTTAGCAGCTTTGTCTTCATTGAGTTTTGGAATATCACTCCCCCGACGGCTACCCCGAGCGATTGGCCAAAGGCGCGGAAAAAGGAGTACAGGCTGACGGCGAAGGCTTGGTCGGTGGGCGGGGAGGAGGCTTGGATGGAGTAGGCCATTGCGGAGAAGAGGACGCCCGTGCCGGTTCCCGAGACGAGGTTTAGGAAGATCCAGCCGGCCGTGGAGGTGGAGACGTCGAGGAGGACGAGGAGGCCCATGCCAGCAACAGTGAGGCACCAGCCGAGCCAGAGCGCCCAGCGGTAGTAGCCGGTTATGGCGACAGTGAAGCCGATTATGATAGACATTGGGGCTACTGTGAATGTTTGCGGGAACTAGGGGTAAGAAATGTCAGCAGGAAAAGGGGGAAAATGGAGCTAGGGACTTACGATTGCGATGCCCGATAGGATGGGGGAGAACCCCTTGACTGCCTCGTAATACAGAGGGAGGTAGTACAGCATACTCCATACTACAGAGAGGGTGAGGTGAGCATCCCTGTAAACCGTCCCCACAATGGGACCGGGGGAATGGAGGAGACTAACGTATCATCCCATGAATAACGGTTCCCAAGTAAGTAATGCTTGTTGACCGATTCTTGAAGAGATGGAGTTTGATCAACGGCTCAGCCGGGACGTAGATCTCATAAAAGATGAACCCGAACATTCCAACGCCCCCAAGAACAAGGGGAACGACAGTCCGCCAGTGGCTCCAGGGGTACATGACACCCTGTAATTTGGCTTACTATCAGCGGTGTGTCCAGCAAGGGCAGTTTGGGGGAAAAGACAGCTGTATCACTCACCCCCCAAGTGACCGGAATTAGAAAGCTAGTGGTTGACGCAATGAAGATGAAGGAACCGAGCCAATCCACGCGTTTGAGCTTCTCGAGGAAGTTTCCAGTTTGGTATTTCAGGGAAAGAAAGAGCGGAATCATGACGAAGGCAATGCCAGCAAACGGCATATTGATCCAAAAGATCCATCTCTATCGCACGCACGCACACTCCGGGTCAGCTCAGTCATTCTCCCCAACCCCAGGATTAGATACATACCCAGGACACCTTCTGTGCAAACGCGCCTCCCACAACTGGTCCAGTCACACTCCCAAACGCCCAAACACCGCCGATAAAGCCGAACCACTTCCCCCGCTCCCTCAACGGCACCAGATCCGTCACAATCACCTCTGTCAGTGAGATAACGCCACCAGCGCCCACGCCCTGTATCACCCTGCCGACCAAGAGAACGGTGAAATTGTGCGCCAGACCAGCCACGATGGCTCCGGCGGTGAAAAGCACCAAGGCGGATAGGATGAGGGGTTTACGTCCAAAGATATGCGAGAGGAGAGCGAAGGTGGGCTGGAATACGGTGCTGGAAAGGAGAAAAGAAGTACCAGACCAGAAAGCCTGGATAGCGGTACCGTGGAGGAGTTGGGATATTTTCTATCAGGGGAATTAGTCCAAAATAAAAACAAAAAACAAAAAAAAAAGGTGTTGTAGCAGAGGGGACGATAAGACATACCGGCAACGCAACAGACAAACTCGTCGCATCCAGCGCAACAGCAACCATCACCATCGACAGCGTCCCAAACGCCGTCTTGAACCTCCAATCGGGGTTGAACACGCCCGCCGCAGGCTCCTCCTTCACCACAACAGAGGGCTCGGGCGACGGCGTCCCAGGCTGGCCCTGATCCGCCTCCTCCGCCTCCTCCTTCGGCATTGCAGACGCCATCGTAGATTGCATGTAACGATAAAAAAAAAAAACCAAAAAGTAGAGAATCAACCAAGATAGAGATTGGGAAATTTATGTATATATGTATGTGTATATATATATATATATATATCTTCCGCTCCGCTACTCGATTCTTGCACAAACAACCAAAACAAAACAAAAAAAGCCCAAGAGGAACACGGCGGTTGTTATTATATGTACCGTCAGAGAAAAAAAAAAAAAAAAAAAAAAATAAGAAGAAACCCCCCCCCCCCCCTCTTTCTCGTATCCTCCGTATCGTATCACCAAGTTTTCTTCAAAAGAAAACTTGTTTCGTCATTAGCTAGCCTTCACTCACACAACCCGACACCAACACACCCAACACCCCAATGCCGACACCGACAAAACGGAAACGCACAATTGCATCCCTCCGGCCCCTCCCCTCCCATCCGTTGTGAAAAAAAATGATTATCTATAGAGAGAAAAAAGGCGGAGTCGGGGTTCCTCCGCTGGGTGGCATGTTTTTTCCACGACTCAACGTTGGGTGCGGAGTGCGGAGTATTGAGGCGAAGGTGCCGGTGGGGGGGAGTCGGAGTTTGTATTCGTCCGTCGGTAGTTGTGTTTTTGTACCCCGGTACTGCGCCTTGGTGGGTCGGAGCATTGCGGTCGGTCGGAGCGATCGGTGTTTTTTTATGCGAGCGAGCGCGGCGGCTCCGGTTTTGTATGTGCGGTGCGGCTGAATACATAAGAGAAGGGACAACAATGAGGTTGTTTGGTTCGTATTGGGATGTAATACGTGGCGTTTGTTCTTTTTTTGAGAAAATGCGGTTTGTTTTTGGAGGAGGGGCTTTGATTTGGGGGGTGTTTTTCTCGAAAGCTTCAATATGACAGAGTGCTCCGTGACGTGAAAGTCGATCTTTTGTTGTTTTACTATGTGCTGAGAGTATTGCGCACATACTACTGCAGCTTGATTGGGACCCGGGAAGTTGCCGATTTGTACATGTACAACCGCAAGCTCTTACGAGCTCGCGGTCCACCTGTGGAATAGGAGGCCTACATGGGAAATGCACTATATTATGACAACGCGGCTGGAGGTGGGCACCTGCCCACCAATGTAGGGGCTAAAGATCGTTGGCTGGTCCTCGTGTATACGACTCATGCTGCCTTGCTGAGGGCGAGTGGTACGGGATCTTTGCATGAGATTGATGCGATCAGCTACCCGGCCTGTGGTACACAACCCACCGGTGGCCTTTCTCCTCAAGCCCCGCATCCGATCCTGTATGTCCTGGAAACCAAGTAGCAATTAGTATTATTGTTTATGGCATAGGATACTTTCCGAGCCCTCTCTAGACTCGGAGAGAGGGAAAACCCACCTTCCTTCCAGCACCCACGACAATAAAGGTCGCCATCACAACCCAGGCACCGTACTGTTGCATTACTGTTGCAAATGGTGCACCAGGTCTCAATCTCAGCGTCTGTGTACGTCGGTAATCCCCTTTTCTTCTTCAAAGGTGACGGAGCGAATGTAGGCGCAGATGGTAGTAGGGACTGCAAGGACACCGCTGCTGTGCCATTGCCGGCAGATTGCGGTTTCTTGGGGTCCGAAGTGGGGAGGGAGGGAAATTTAAAGGCTGTCTCATTCTCGGGCTCGTCTCCGTGAGTATTTTGGGATTCTCCCTCTGGGTCACCGATAATATCTTTGCCGTATTTTTTCTCGATATCTAGCTCCTCTAGAACCCTTGCTACATATCTCGCGGCCTCCTCCTCCTCCTCCTCATCCTCCGTTGGCTCTTTATGCTCCTTTCCTTCACCAGTGTTTTCGGGGGTAGAACCCGATGCACCAAGTTCCGAGCGTCCTCTTTCCTGACTAGAATCCAAAGCCTTTCTAGCCTCCACAAGCAGCTTTCCTGCATCGTTTCCCTCATCGTTGTCGCCGACTATCCACTGGTCTTCAGTTCCGAGTTCTGCCAGCAGCTCCTCGATTGTGAGGTCGTCTTCGGGGTTCCAGGGCGTTTTGTCGCCGTCACCACTAGTGATGGCTTCTGGATTAAAAGAGGCACCGCTATCCTTGACTCTGCTTTTGAGCTTGATGAAGTGAGACGCTAGATCTTCATTGGGAGCATTTTCTAATACGCTACAGAGGAATACCGTTAGTAAAGGGCCCTTGGCCGGTGTGGGGTTTTATTTTGACGACTGACCTAGGACGTGTATTGAACTGCACACTTGATTGCTTAAGCTTATTAAGGCGCCTTAGTAGCGCATCATCGTCGTCAGGACTTGAATCCGTCATGGTTGGGCATGCAATTTGGCGGTAAAAGAAAAGATCAAACTGCCCACCCAGTTGCTGCCGCTTTAAACGGTGAGCTGGGTGAGCCTCACCCTGAGCTCGCGCGAGCACATCCCACCATTCATCCCGAATACAGTCGAGTCGCACTACAACAATATAGTCGGGGCAATGAACTCCAATCTTATAGTACGATTATTCTTATGTTCTTATAGTAAGAGCCCAGGATCGGGGTGGAGCCGCATATTCATATTCTTATAATGCAAGATTCTTGTAACGAAGTTTGACTGTATATTTACAGTATGTAAGCAGTACCTCAATTTCATCACTAGCCATTACTTGAGCTAATATTGGACTTTGGGCATTGCTCCCCAGGTGTTTTAGAATACTTGAGAGTAGAAGCAATCTTTTTCCAAGTTTTTGAATCCTTAGATCTAACTTCTTTTGCTTTATTGTATTATAATTCTATTTTATTATTTTATTCTTCATTTAAACAAAATTCTAGTAAGTAGGGCAAGGCGTACTTCCTTACCTTTATTTTAAGAAACTATTGTAAAAAGTTAAGAAATGGTCTTAATTCAGCCTCCTTTATATAAGTTTTTGATCATCTAAAACAAACTGTCTCTATATAGTCATTATTATCACTGCCCTAAGTTGAAAAATATATAATAAAGCTTATTAACTATCCGTTTATTTCTTTTTTCTACTTTGTAAATTTTTGATTAAATTGAGAGACTTGATAGAGTCTAAACTCCAATGCTACTAGCTTAGTTAATTGTAAGTAAATAATGAGCTAATAAAGTAAAATACCAGACGGCAAGCCAGCATCAGGAAACAGAGGGCGTCGCATTATCTAGTTGCTACATCCACTCCCCCGAACGAGTCACCAGTCACATCGCAGACGAGAAGGCTACGACAAGGCATTCAGCCGCCAGAATTCACAGCCTCCCCTCCTGCATAGATGCTTTTGAGGGGCTTTGATGCTAGATCATTTCATAGGTCTGCCTTGCACCAGAGTCCCAACCCTTGCGTAGCCTGCTCGTTACTGCATCCTGACCAACCTCCAGAAGGCACAGTCTCGAGGCACTGCAGACTTGGCGTGTACATATTGCAGCACACAGCCTAGTTGCAAAAGTGCCTCCTGATAATGCAGCTGCCTAGCTGCACTGTACTGCACCATGCCGCAAGTAGATGGCATGTCTGCAGCTTACTGGCGAGCTTCTCTTGTGCTGTGTATCTGACTAGGGGGTTCTTCATCGGGCCGATTTCGTGACGGTTGGCGGGAGGTCGCGCGAGTATATAGGTGCGGTGCCAGAACGTGCTAGCCTCAATTGGTGGCCGCGCGCGAGTTCCAGCAGACGACCGTTACATGCAGCTTCTCTATTGTGCTTAAAGGCGCAAATTTCGAAGATGGTATAAAACATCCAACGTTCGGCATTCTATGGCTAATTCTTTTTCAGGCTGAGAGGCAGGCCCCGAGCGAGCACAGAGATGCTTTTCGCAGGCTCAAGCAAATTAACCAGGAAAACTATGATCATGACCATTTCGTACGATCGTACGATGGCCGCTTGGATCTTTTGCGGGTCCAAGTCGTCGACCTTGATGCTCTTCCTAATGAGCCTTCTCTAGAATGGGTCCGAGTACACATGAGTGCGAAGACGACGCCTCTGAACAAAGTTCTGTATTGGACCTGGTCCAGTACGCAACCAGGATCTAAAGCGCATAGAATTTGTGATGGGCCATACCTTGACGTCGTTTTGAAATGGATTCCTTCATGTACAGCCATGCTGCTCCTGGTCAGTTAATGTTTGATGTTACTCTCTTTCATGCAGTGACGCTGTTGTTTGTTAACATTTGAGTAGTTTTGTTTCCCGCAAAATGTGGGGGGAGAGACCCGAAACAACGGCTTTTATGACCCAGTGAGGGATAAAGATCGATACTATTCGAAAGCGGCGAGGAATCCATGCGAGGATAACCGGTCACACCGGGTCCAGAGCCCCAACTCGCAAATGAACTATGAAGAGCATGAACTGTTGCTGGATCCTTCTCCCACTGATATTGGCCAGGATCCTCAATATATAAATAGTAGAAGCCAGGACAGATACTTGCGTCTCGCCTCGAGACCTCTTCGACCACGAAAGCTATGTTTTTTGATGGAAAACGGTGCTTCGCGGGAGGCTCCAGAGCAATCTTTTGATGTCCGTCAAGGTGACGATGGTAACGCAGAATATGTTTTCATCTCATACACACGGACACAATTCTGTGTTGAGGAGGATATAGATCTGGTTTCGGCAATCAGAGATAGGAGGGAGCTGTTGAGATTCGCTGTGGCAGCCACACGAGCGGCTGGAGTGCGTGCCTTTTGGATCGACTTTAAATGCGTGGTAACAGACAAAGCCAACGTGGAAGAAACTGGTAATGCTGCTTCAGGAGATGGGAATGACATCAGCGAAGACGTTTACCGAATCTGCGACGTGGTCCGCGGTGCTCATTCAATGGCCGTGATCAATGGGCCACCATATCAAAAGCAACAAGAGTGCTCCGGAGGAGATCGCAAAAGCTGGCTTTTTCTCTGGGCCTCTCGGATGTGGGTTTTACCAGAGTTATTGTTAGCCCCAGCGGAGCACAGAATCCGAATATATACAAAGGCGCAAGGCATTAACCCTGAAGATGTTGAGCCAGAAGAAGTTGCAAAGCGGAACTTGGCTGTGCGGTCATGCTCAGATGCCGAAGACGTCAGACAGCTCATTGATCACTACGAGGGAACTGTCCAACTGACTCAGCTGGAACTGGTACAGCTCGCTCTTAACTGTCTTCGGCGGAGGGCCAAAGTGGGGAGAACAAATGCCGATCTTGCGTACGCATTGAAGGGCTTGTTGCGCCGACGTCCAGAAACTGTGGAAAATGAGAGCAGCTTCGAAGCATTTGCAAGCCTCTCCCTGGCAAACGATAGCCAGAGACTCCTAGAACGCTTGATTTGCATGCTTCCGCCTGATCCGGATGCTGATTGGTCTGACATGAGAGACGCTTGGAGAATGCAGCTATGGGATATCGAGCCGACTTGCCAGATAGCCGGAATCGTTGATGATCGTACAATCCTTCTTGACGGAGCCTACGGAGCATCGATACAGTGGAACCGCCTTGAAACGGTAGCGTTTATTAAGCGGGAGACGGCATCGCGCACTGTAGGAAAGATCTGTGTTCGAGGCTCGCCAGCCCTTTTCTTCCTTGGTGTTTTCTTCATTGCGACAGGCAAGAGTCTAAAGATCGGCACAAACCCTTTTCTGATCATCGGTGCAATCGTTCTAGCGTTCTCGCTGTTGATCATTCTGGTCGCACCTTATCTACTTATGAAAATATATCTAGGCAAATTTTGGAGCACTCAGGCATGGTTCTTTGGCATAGAAGGCGCCATAGACGACCTCGCAAAAATTGAGCGAGCCCTATTTGGCTTCAATGAGAACCGACTCACTTGGAGCGCAAATGGTAGTTTGTTGTCAATGCATCATCTCAATCGCTTTCGAGAATGCGAAGCTAAAGCTCCTCTGAGGGAAAACATAAGAGATGTTGCTAGCAAGATTGATCTTGCTCCAGAGGGGAATGCCGATAGAGCGGGTTCTCCTGTTAACATTACAACACAGAGCGGACCTGCGAACTCTGCTCATCAGGCCAATGCCACAAGGCAATCCAGCGAGAACGGCCCTGTTCCACACCAGAGACAATTCACCCTCATCGACACATATACCATGACCGCAACAGTGTTCTATGCATATCATCCACCAACGACAGTGTTAATCTGCGGCCAGGAAGGGGGTATGCAACGGGCGGTCCTATGTTCATACGATTGGAAGACCCAGACATATTGCAGAGAGACTGTCCTCCGCATGAAGACCCTAGTCCTGGAAAGGATGTTTCGAGTCGATCGATTTCGTTTCGCATTAAGGAGACAAATGGCGGAGTAACTAGAGAGTTTAAGGAGGTTACTAGAAGTCGAAGTGCCCAAGTATTTGTCTTCCTATACAAAAATTTTTTTTTTCCGGAAGTGATTCTTAGGGATCGCGTCAGGCTGTTAGATTGGGATATCGCGGAGCTGGCACTATCATTATAATCTATTGAGAAACTATCCTATGATCCTAAGAACCTTATTATCGAAGTAAGATCTCCTTTCAGGCCCAAGTCGTAGCAGCAACGGTGATGGCCAAAAAGAGAGGTGATAACCATCTATTCGGCACAGCGGATAGGAGCCCTAGGCCGGCTGAGCGACAGCGGCTCCCACCCTCTCACGATCCGTCATCGGAGCCAGGCCGTGGCGAGATGAGAAGCAATGTGGTGATGGCAGCAGCAATAGCGAGCCTAGAAACCTATGATCTGAAGAGGTTATGTTTGGAGCTTATATAGAAACTTTTGAGTTGTTTATATATATTGAGCTTATAAAAGCTTGTGAGTTGAATTCTATTCACAATACTTATATTTAAAAAGTACTAGTTTTATTTTTATTTTCTTAAGATGAAATAAAGGGTTTAATAATCATAGAAAGTAGGAATATCTTTTAAGTAGCAGAGACACTGGCTTTCCATGTTATTCTTCCTGCCCAAAAATACTTAACTATGATACAAACTATTTTGATGTCAACAGTTAGATGCATAATTAATCTTTACTAACATCTGCTGCAGACTTTAACTTTGAATAGCATGCTCCTAGCTTCCATGAGCGTACATAGAGACACTGCCGGGTCGGCAGTAGCATGCAAGGCACAGTGAACGATGTAATTAGCTAGAACGGAGTCTTGGTTGATGAACTGATCGAAGCGACTACCTGTGCAGCCGGCAGCTACTGTGGGTCAGCGATCACCTGAGCACTGGCTCACCGCTCACAGGGCGGCATCGCTCACCCTCTAGATTCGGGGTGAGCTCACCGCAGTTTGCACTTTTCTTGGCGCTTGGGTTCCGCTCCCGCATCGTGAGGCTTGTTCTCTGCTGCCGGAATGGAAGACTCTTGGAATAGGCATGCTCGGGAGTTGCGACGTCAAGGACCCTGCGGAATTGACGTCTGGTTTAAATTGGATGCGCTGGAGCCCTTTTCCGAGCGGTAATATTGTACCTAGCGGGAATCGCACAAATCCCTAGCACAATCTAATTGTGACGTACGGGAAGCCGTCAAATACAATTAACATGACTAAAAGCCCTGCAGACTAGTCATCCAAATCACAGCACACTAATAGAGTGGAAATGGTCGACTACTTGAGAACTCGTTCTCCTACCACCTTCCTCGCAAACCGAAAATTTCAGCAATATGAAGTCGTATGAGGGAGAACGAGGGACTGATGATGGTTATTGTGGCTATTTCGAACGAGAGACCTTCGAGTTAAGGCCATTTAGCTACGCCCCTTCCGTCGGACCGGGGGCGAGCCAGTTGAGCAGGACTGCTACAGCATCGTCTTCAGGGCCGCTTCGCACCGTTGAGAAGCTTTGGCGCAATCATGTCTCGGTCTTAGTTCCCCACCAATCTTGTCGAGATCATTTTGGTGAGTTGCAAGTCTAACGGTTTATTTAGTTCTTGGGTGTATTTGGCATCTTATTGTGTACAACCTTTTTGTTCTGGTTCTTTTTAGAATGCGAAGATTCCCTTCCGCTGGCATAGAGCATGTTTATCTTTTCGTATCCCCTCAATCCTGCCTTCGCTGGGGGATCTGGTCGGTTTCACATTGTTTGAGTATGCTGATACTATCAAATCTTGGACCGGCCACCCAATTCCACCACACCTCCTGTGTATGCCCATCGACTATCCTTCCTAACAATGACCTGTAATGTTTAGCACTGGAGCGTACATTCCTGGCATACTTGCGAACCTCGGTCATGCTCTCGATGACAGGTGTTTTCGTCGCTCAGCTTTTTCGTCTGCAACATTCACCAAACCCAAGTCCTACCTTCGGATTCCACGCACTGGGTAGACCGATTTCAGTGTTGTGCGTGGCCTCTGCCATTGCAGTGACCATTATTGGGAGTTGCAGGTTCTGGCGTCAGCAGAATGCTATGCTGCGTGGTAAGGTCTTTGCGGGTGGGTGGGAACTTTCGGGGATTGGAGTTGGATTTGTATTTGTACGCCCCTGCTTCCAGCGCCGGTTAAGAGCCTCCGGCCTACTCGGCACACCCTCGAGTCTCGTGTGTCGAGCCGTGTGTGCTTCTAGGACTCCCATTTTCTGGGCGACCTAGACTGCAATGGGTGCAAGACCTGGCTGGGGCCGGCATGCATGTTGATAGGCATTGGCTGACTAGATCCTCTTTAAGGTGGTCGTCGTTGTTTTTTCCCTCGTCGTTGCTATTGACATTGACAAGGAACTGTGAATCCCTCTTCCCTCCTAACGCACGTCCATGGTACTAACATCATGCAGCATCAGGAAGACATGGCCGTGGTAATTTCGGGTGGGGTAGGAAATGCAATTTCTTGGCTATTGGTAGTCTGATGGCGATCGCTATTGTTTCTTATCTTTTCGGGATGGATTTTTCCCTTCTCGACGTGTTCGTAGGTCGGGTTTCGCCTCAGCCCTTCCCGGAGTCGAGCTAGCCGGCAACGATTTCCATTCCAAGGCTCTTGGATCGCCGATTGCGTTTGCGCCGCTGTTTTCGGGCTGGCTGAATGCAATAGTTTTGGGGGGTTCTACCAGGCTATTGGCGGACTGTGATAGAGGTACTAGCTCAAGGTTGCTTCTTGCCGTATTGAACAAGTGTATGCGCGTCGTACGGCCGTATTTGGAAATGGTTGGCCATTCTCCCTGTGTGTCCTTAAAAGCGGCGTTCCACCCTTACGCCATCGGCTTCTAGATCCTGCGGGTGGCACAGGGTGGCGTACTGAGCTGCCCGGAGCAAGACATTGATAAGCGCCGGTCACCTTAGAGTACAGACGCCGTATTTGCCCTGCGGAGTACAGAGTAGTATCCACTATCCGCTGCGAGGTTGGGTACTTCATATGCTCGCCCCTCGAGCTCCCTCTCTCCCAAACAACCTGTTTGTTGGTTTTCTCCCATCGGTTCCCTCAAATTCCTGAACACGCCGGTACAATGGGTTTGTCCAAATCAAACCGGATCATCATCCTGCTGTGTATCGACACAGCGTTTTTCTTGCTGGAACTCATAGTTGGTTAGCTAACGGCTCGTCCGTGCGAATTAAGGGCGGCTGAAGTTATTGCTAACGCGGTGCTATCCGTACAGGTTCTGCCGTTCATTCTCTTGCTTTGGTTGCGGACTCTTTTCATATGGTCAGCTGTCTCCGGCACACAGTTTCGATGCTGTTACTGACCGGGTTCCTACAGCTCAATGATGTGATATCTCTATGCGTTGGCTATTGGGCTGTGAAGGTGGCAAAGCAGAAGACGAACTCGAAGAGATACACTTATGGAGTGAGTTCTACTGCTTGCAACGTAGCGTATGGTACTGACATGTACGCTAGTGGCAACGCGCCGAAACCCTCGGAGCACTGGTGAATGGGGTGTTCCTGGTTGCCCTTTGTCTCTCCATCTTCCTCGAAGCCATTCAAAGATTTTTCGAGCCCCAAGTAGTGCGAAGCCCGAAGCTTATACTTATTGTCGGCTCCCTGGGTTTGCTATCTAACATCCTTGGACTACTCCTCTTCCATGACCATGGTCACAGCCACGGTGGGGGTGGACATGGACACTCTCCTGCTTCAAAAGATGGGTTGGCTGCCGCCGAAGCAGGTCGCAGTAATAAGGCGATATTGGATACCTCGAGCGACGCTATCGCCGACGAAGCTGGGAACATCGAGGATGTCCTGCCTGGAACTATTCTGAGAAGGAGCTTAAGTTCATCTGGCGGTCGCGGCGAAGATAGAGAAGGATCAAAAGCTTCGACTTTACCTATTCCAGCTCGGAGATCTAACCGCGACAAGAAGGCTGGACACACCAGACAGAGTAGCTCCCGCTCGCGACATTTTTCTAGTGTAGATTCGCTCAACCCCCACCCAGCTAGTTTTAGGAAGGACTTTATTGCTGCGAGCAGAATGGAGGAAATTGCATCCGATTCGGCCTCCGATTCGGAGATTACAGACTCGGAAACCATAGATCCAAGAGTCGCGAACTACATAGAGGATTGCAGCGACCCTACCGACAACACTCCCCTACTCAGGAAATCAAGCAAATCCTATGAAGGGCGGGAGCGTCATGACTCTTGGCACAATGCTCACAAGCACAACGAACCTAAAACTGAAGGAAGCAAGGGCGGCCATTCGCACCAGGACCTTAACATGCGTGGTGTTTTCCTCCACGTCCTAGGTGATGCGCTTGGAAATATTGGCGTTATTACATCAGCCCTCTTCATTTGGCTCACGACATACCCTTGGAGGTTCTACGCCGACCCTCTTATTTCCCTCATCATCACAGCTATCATCCTTGCCTCAGCTATACCGCTTTGCAAGGCCGCATCAAGGATTCTTCTGCAAGCAGTGCCTGCCGGTCTGAGCGTGGATGATATCAAGGACGATGTCGAGAAGCTTCCCGGTGTTGTAAGCTGCCATCATTTGCACGTCTGGCAACTTAATGATACCAAACTTGTCGCCTCTTTACACATCGAAGTTGAGTTTGACTTTGAGGGTGCGGGATCCGCGCAATATATGACCCTCGCCCGCGCTGTACGAAAGTGCCTTCACGCTTACGGGATACACTCCTCGACCATCCAGCCTGAGTTTTCTTTGGATCGTGAACATCGACGCCATGCAGCACACGGCTTGGACGGTGGCGGCGATGGATCAACGAAGGGCAAGGGTACGGGAGTTGTCCTAGATAAAGCAGGTGGTAGTCGATCTATTAGCCCCGCGGGAAGCGCTGGTGCATGTTTGCTAGAATGCGGTGATGAGTGTGGAACCAGGGATCAATGCTGCGCTCCAAATCCGGATGCTCCTGACGATCACGAACACTAGTAGCTGACAAGACGAGAAAATAGAGGCCAGCGTTTCTTCACATTATATAGCATGGCATATGGACATTGCTTTTCTAGTCGAGATAAGGGAGGTAAATCGATTGTGCTGGTCCCGTTATGGGAATTTTGTCTAGCATAAGAGATTTGCGATGGGCCGGCAATTGCATTTACAGAGTTTGTATTTATCCGGGTGTCTACTTATTGTGGGTGTGGACTCTGGCATATCCCCGTTCTCAAGCTGCCATTAATATAGTACAGATATCGTGACATTTGTAGCATGCGGGGGGGGGGGGGGGACTGAATAGCGATGTTGTTGATGTTGTCCTAGTGTTTCTGCCTCGTGCGCGTTTTTGGGCAAGAAAACATGGCTGCTGTTGGAGGGAAGGAGTCAAGCAGCTAGAGCTATAATCAGTACTACATATAATATCAGAATATCCTTCGCGCTGGTGTTTGGCTGCCCTCAAAACCACACTATTCTTGCGAGCCCACGAGAAAAAAGTCATACGTTCCATGTATGTAAATACAGAGTACGTGTTTACCATGTTTCCCCCTTAGATCAATCACTGTGGTTTCCGACGTTGAGCCAAACCCGACCGCCCCTCATGCGTTGGATACTGCGAGAGGATACTTCGTAGCACTCTGTAGAGCCGTTCTGGACAAGTGTATCTAAGCGACAAATCAACGCATACCAGTTATCTGGCGCGTTAGTTTCACGATCCCCTGAATTCCCAGATAGCCTAGGTATCACAGCCGCCCACCTTTTTGCTTACTTGCGAACTCGCTCAGAGCAATGGTTCTGAAGCTGGCCGTCTTACATGCATCGGCAGCATGATAGTCCCTCGCCCCTACTACGACGGGCTACCCTCTCGTCATCACTATCACCACCACACTGACTCCCTGACGTTTCGCTTCTTACATCTGATCCCGAGAAAGGTACAGCACTTATTAGTGCCCTCCTCAAGCTGGGCGTTGCGACGGATCAAGAGGGCGCGTCGGACGTGGAGTTGGCGAGGACAAGTTAATTTGCATAATGGATTGATATTGGTATGGGCTCTAGTGCTGTGGTGGGGGGAATGGGTTGTGTTCAGGCAGAGTACTGAGGCTTGTCAGTGGGGAGCTTGGGAGAGCTGGGTAGGTTTTGCCTGATCGTCCTAGAGAGTGTGCCTATTGATTCAGGATGTTATATTGACTTTCGCACCAGCCAGAGGGAGCCACTCCTCACCATCTTGTCTTCGTTGCTGATCCTCAACTTGTTGATCCACATACATATCCCGACCGTCCATGGCCACTTTCAACTCTCACCGTTCTCCACACAGATCTCTATCTCCGTCGATCGTTTTCGCTTATTCAACAAACACTTCATCCCGATACAGCCTTCTTCCTCGGGGACCTCTTTGATGGCGGGAGAGAATGGGCTACATACAGCAGTGAGAGTCCCGAGGATCGATACAAGCGGTATGGAGAGAACTTTTGGTTACGAGAATACGGTAGATTTTGCCGCATTTTTTTTGATCACTGGGGGGATGGTGGTGTGAATCCTAATGACGGCCAGAGGGGCCGGAAAATCATCGCGAGTCTTCCTGGTAATCACGATTTGGGTTTGGGCGTTGGGATACAACTGGCCGTTAGAGATCGATTCTCCGCCTTTTTCGGAGAAGGGAATCGAGTAGACATCATTGGCAATCATACGTTCGTGTCAGTGGATGTCGTTTCATTGAGTGCAAAGAATCAGCCGGGTTCTGAGCATGTCAATCCAGAGCAGAGCAGGAAGCTGTGGAGGCCTGTGGAAGAATTTCTAAACGGGGTTAAGGCCGCTAAACGAAGAGCCGTCGCCGCCGAAATCAGATATCAAAATGGTAGGGCTGCGGGCATTAGGCATGAGCATATCATTACCTACGCAAGCGACCCTGCTATATCTACAAAACCCCCAACTCTCGATCCAGGGGAAGGAGCGCCGGAGTTTCCAACCATACTCCTAACACACGTCCCACTCTATCGACCTGACGGAACCCCTTGTGGACCCCTGCGAGAACACTGGCCGCCTTCCCCTCCACCCAAGGGTCAAACAACACCACTCGAATACGACGAGCGCAACGCAATAGCGGTACGGCAGGGGTATCAGTACCAGAACGTCCTGCAACCAGAGATTTCTAAGAACCTAGTGGAGAAGGTTGGGAATGTCGGCTATGTATTTTCAGGAGATGACCACGACTACTGCGAGGTCTTCCACAAGGGCTACACGGGGTCGCCTCTCACAGGCGCGATTCGGGAGATCACCGTGAAGTCGATATCATGGGCTATGGGAGTGCGGAAACCAGGCTTCTTGCTGCTGAGTCTGTGGAACCCGGTCGATTCGGATGGGAATCCCTTGGGTGTTGGCAAAGGAGCGGAAGAGCCGGGTCGGAAGACCGTACAGACCCATCTTTGTCTCCTGCCGGATCAGCTTTCTATATTCATCCGCTATGCTGTCTTGATCGGTATTACCGTTTCCACCCTCCTCATCCGCGCATTCCTCGTCATATTTTACAACCCCTTTGAGCCTTTCTCCCACGGCCCCTCCATGTACCCAGACAGCCCACTCCTTCCAACAACCAATCCACTCCTCTCATCCGCTGAACACGAAAAATCCGAGTCTCGCGGTCGCCATCATCTCCAGTATCAGCATTCCCAAACGTCATCGGACTCCTCGACCGCGTCCTTGAATACAAGTCAACCTCCTTCCGGTGGGCTTTCGGTGAGAAACCAAGGGTCGAGGGCTAAGGAGGTGAGCCCAGGGGGTGGGTTCGGGTTTCCATTGTCGCCTCTGAGAGCTGAGCAGTTGGAAATAGATGAAGGAGGGTTTAAGAGGAAGGCGATTAATGGAGGGAGGAGCCGGCACGTAGCTGGAGGAGCATGGGTGCTATTTTTGAGGGAGGCGGTGTGGGGTATTTGGAGGGTGATGTGGGTTGTGTTTATATGGTACGGGTGGCTTGTTTGGAATGGATGATATGGCGGCGGGGTTCCGCCTTTTCCTTTTGCGTTTCCCCCCCCCCTTGTATATGAAGGAGCTCATAGTTAGATAGAGGAAGAGTGTATGTATATGGATCCTAATCGAAAAGTACGACTTAGATTTTTATTAACCCCATGATAGGTTAAAACCAGGCCCATCATCTCGCAAGTTTTCCTCCTTCTCCGCCAAAACCCGCCGAGAAAAAAACAGTAACAATGTTTCCGCGCGTGTGTGTGTATTTCCACATATACATACATAAATAATCACCAGAAACCAAAGCGCGGGGGGATTACTACACACGCTTTCTTTCCTTCTAGTATTATTATTGTTATTATCATCATCTCTTTCAACGTTCACGAGTCCAGATCAACAGCAGCAGCATTGCACACGATTAAAAAAAAAAAACAACATGGAGGCCGGTTACTTACTTCAGGGACGATGTAAAAAAACCGAGTTAAGTTTTTAATTTTATTTATTTTACTTTAATTTTTTTAATTTTAGAAAGAATAAATAAATAGCTATTGCTGCTAGCTGACATAGAGCTGGCGCTCTCTCTTGCGTTTTTT
>JAJDFE020000472.1:0-18277 GCA_021527465.2 Geoglossum glabrum | reverse complement strand
CTGCTTCATGCCCGTTCCCTGCTGCCAGTGATAGCGGCGTCCGCCCAAAGCTATCCTTCGAGTTAACGTTGACCTTGTCTGTCTCGAGCAGCAGCTTGACTATTGTCTCCTGCCCGTTCTCTGATGCCCACGATAGCGGCGTCCGTCCATTCAAATCCTTCAAGTCAATGTCGACCCTGCCTGTCTCGAGCAGCAGCTTGACCACTGCTTCATGCCCGTTCCCTGCTGCCAGTGATAGCGGCGTCCGCCCAAAGCTATCCTTCGAGTTAACGTTGACCTTGCCTGTCTCGAGCAGCAGCTTGACCACTGCCTCGTGTCCGTTCTCTGCTGCCCGTAATAGCGGCGTCTGCCAAGAGCTATTCTCCGAGTTAATGTCGACTTCGCCTGTCTCGAGCAGCAGCTTGACTATTGCCTCCCGCCCTCTCTCTGCTGCCCACAATAGCGGTGTCTGTCCGTACCCATCTTTCGAATCGACCCCAACCTGGCCCGTTTTAAGCGTAATAGCAAATATTACCTCGTTACCAAGCTCTGCTAAATATGAGAGTACGGTCCTCCTCTTTGAAAATTTGAAGTCGCGTCCAAACCTATGCTGGCTGTCGTTGTCCTGGCAGTGCTGGTTGTAGAGTCCATAAAGTCAACTCTCAGGAGACTGATTAACTATGTAAGCTTCTACAAATGTTCGAACAGCCTCTTCACTCCTGGTCGCAAGGGCCGCAAAAAGGGGTGGCCCGTAACGCTCCTCTTCTACTTCAAGATACGACAGAATAGATGGATGATGACCTCTAATGAGATTTGACATGTTGCCTTCAGCGAATATATACAGCAAGCTGACTTTTTCTGTATGCCTGCGCACTTCGTATTTTTCGAGAATATTGTCGATCTTAATCCAGTCCGCGAGTGGGAATTTCTGGATAAAATTTGCTTGACTGATACCACCTCCTTCTGCCATATCTGCATGATGTAGCACGTTACGTATGGCATACTCCAGGAAGGGAAATGCAGCAGTGGTTGATTTGCGGATAGTTCTAGCCTCCTCTCCTGAGACTTTCGAATGACTCTTGCTGAAATCTAGATCAGCAGAAATGGCGGGACTCATGTAGTTGAGGCAGCATTGCTTTAACCGCTCATGACTTCGACCTTGAAAGTTGCTTCCGAGATCGGGCCAGATTTTTGCGAGCCCGTTCTCTTTTATGAGAAAGTCCTTGACTGATTCGTGGATGAACTGGGCCTTCGGAGACTTAGATTTCGTGATTTCCACAAGTCCCTTTGAAGAACTAAGTATAAACCTCTCAATGGCGTCCGCTGGGGTTTCATCAGGATCCCATCTTGATAGGGCCTCGGGCTCAACTCCAGAGAGAATAGCAAAGTACAACTGCTCTGGGCTCAACGGTTGCCTTGTGAAGAGTACCCACTGAACACATAGGACTAGTTCGTCTTTATTGTGAGAGTCGCGTGTCAAGATGTTGCGAAATAGCCTGTGTAGGTCGCTAGGGATTTCCCGGAGTCTTCGCTGAAGTGCATACATACGGCCACTGTCGTATTCTTGTTTCAATATCCCTACCACGAGAATTACCCACATAAAGATCCCAGAGGCCCTTTCTTGAATTTCTGTTCGGACTTGCTCAGCAAGCTTACTATGCCCAATCTTTAACTCGCCATCAAGGTACTTGGTTATATCCTGACTGTGTCCTTCTTGTCCTTCTAAGACCAGATCCAGCCCCTTCCGAATCGTAATATGCGGGTAGTGCCTGCTTGAAAAGCAGACTTGAAATCTGATACCGGCCGAGACGGTGAGTTCGCCGACGTGATCAAAAAAAGATATCATATCCCGGATCTGACATTCATCGCATTCATCTAAGGCGTCAATAAAACATACCACAGAGGATCCTCCAAGGCTTTGTATTGCCTGTTCCAACAATATTTTTAAGGATTCGACGCTCCATTGATGGCATATACTAATGCTCGAAGTTGAGAGCCCGAGCGAGTTGAAGACACATTGAAGCGCTGGAAGTTGTTCGAGAAGTTGCAGTAAGAGTGATCGGTATGTCCCGAGCGTAGTCTTCTCCAGATCCTCACCTCGCGCATTGAAGAAGAACGAGATAATGATTCTATCCTTCATCGTTTTACGGGCATTAGCAAGAGCGAATTTCATTAATGTTGACTTTCCAGTTCCGGGCTTTCCTTTGATCCACAAGAAGCCGTAATGTTCGCCGAATTTAGTGGTATCAAGCCAGGCGAGGTATTGAGAACTCTTCAGCAGCCATGTACATGTCCTAGCATGAGCATTCTTGATAGTCATCTGTCGCACGTCGATTTGATCAAATCTTAACGAGTCCAATAGCATCCGTGTTTGCTCTTCCGTGAATAACAGCTTCTCTTCGCTCCTGGGCCGCCTAGGAGCCGAACTTGTGATCCTGCAGAGAGCAGAAGCAACCTTTCTATATTCCATATCATGCGGTCCCGTAAAACGACACATATCCATATGGTTGCGTCCGATGTGCTCGGTGATCTCGATAGCCGGGAGATTCAGATAGGATGATGTATCTTCGACGACCTGCAAACCTGGTTAGCGATATAACAGGAGATATTAATGCACATACCTTATCGCCGTTGAGGGCTGTAGCACCAAATTGCTCCTGGAAGGAATGTATGATCCAATTTTGTTCTTGAGCCATCGGGCCAAATTCGTCTCTCAGCTCCCTAAGACGTTCCGCCGACGGCAAAAGTGTGTTGACGATCTGCTCATTAACGGAAAACCCAAGGGCTTTAATGGCTTTTTCGGCAATACGTTGGAGAATGCCACGAGGGTCTGCACCGCCGTGTGGGGTGCCAAAGAACATAATACCTATTGTGGAATTAAAGATGTGCTGGAGGTGAGTCTGGCCTCGATGGCAGCTGCTCGACCTCCGTAACATCTCCTTGACAACAATCCCTCCCAAACTGTGCACCACGAACAATGCCGGCCTTAATGGTTCCGCCCGGCGCTCAGCCTCTAAAGCAACCAGGAAATCCCACGCAATATCGTAGACTGTGCTTTTATTCAGGGGAGGCCCCAGCTTGTGTCTTATATGTGTATCATAACCGTAGGTCAAGACCTGCGCATTTGGGATAGTGGCCGGAAGCAGGTCTCTCGGCCAATATATAGCGGTGTGGAGGGTTTTCTGACATGGTTTAGAGAACGGACCGAGTTTTTGCCTCTTGATAGGTGGTTCGACTAATCTTTCCTCCTCATCGGTGCGATGTCTGGAATCTCCCCTCTGGTGAGTCCAGGTCCGCTCAGGGTGTCCGGTGAACCCATGGACAAATATAATGCTTTCCAGATATTAGAGCATGCAGCAGACAGTACGTTCGAGAGCTTACTCTAGAGATGGCATGTCCGGATTGACCACGACTGTCAAGCCAGTCGGAGGGATCAACTGACGACAGCCTGAATCACTGGAACCATCCATGGTATTGTGCTGGCGGTGAAGGCTGTATCGCGTTCATGCAAGGGTGAGGGATTCGTTTTCACTCTAATTCTCGAGTAACTTGAGTCGAGAGCTACCAGTGTAAATGCAAGTAATAGCAAAGGGTACGCTTCTGTTTTCCGCGGGTGAAGCATTGGGCTGAACAGTTCTGGAGCTCAAATCTACTTGGTGAGGAGACCAGGCTGAGGGACTGCAGTCTCGCCAAGTGTGGCTGAGTCCAGGGTGGTGGTGGCTTGCCGCCCATGTCCGGACGTGCCCATCCTGTGGGGAGAGGTGTTCCCTGAGCGCTAGGCTCAAAGTTCTCAAAGCTCTCAAAGCACTAGCGGGACTTTATCACGAGGTGGCTGATCCGCTTGTTGAGATAGACGGAATTCGGGAGAGAATGGAAATACCTAGCCACATGTGGCAGAACCCAGGTTTTGGAGTAGTTGGCGTGTCTCTGCCCACCGACACATGGGAGGTGGGTAGAGACTTACCCCGACCCGCCAAGTACAAGTTTGGGGAGGGTAGTTTAGACTCCACTTTCTGACGGATCGCTTTAGCATCAATTGATTGACTCTCGTGGATGAGTGTATGTATCCCTGTCCGGCTTCCCAAACTTAACCACACCTCGTAACCGCTCATTCCGACTCCCGACTTGAGCGCCTCCCCAAACACACATAGAGGCCCCAATGCCCCCCACTTTTGAAAATCAATATGGAAGGAGATGCTAAACAATTAGGCCTAGGTGGAGCACGAAAAACTCAACATCAACTTACTCGTAAGTACACTAGCCTTTCTATTAGTTATCTAGTATCACTTATCGCTTGTAGGCAAACGGCGTCATAACGGTGAGCCATCTGAGCTCATCCGCAAGAGCCCAAGATTACGAGGGAAAGGTCGGTAACCCCAAGTTCTCTGGTACTCCTTACTGTTATGGTTAACATCACCTACTACCTGTAGTGCAATCTCGACCTTCTCCACAATTGTTGGAGAGACACAACTTAAACCAACGACTAGCCGGCAAACCTGCAAATTCGTCACCCAGGACGGCCGAAGCACGTTACAGGAGTAAACACGAGCGACCTCGACCTGGCTATAAGAGTCATACCATGCAAGTTGTACACGTTATTCAACGATTGTCTAGTCGAAAACGACAATGAGCAGAGGTTGAAGAAGGGCAACCGGTGGTTGCTACACCCTCCCTTAGAAACGAGTAAAACGACCTTTTCAATCACAGCGAGTCAGTCACTGCATTTTGGGATTCGCTTTCAAAGGTGTGGCTCTCTAACGCGCCTTAGAAGGATTCGATCGAAGAACCGCTCAGCCTGCTAGTTCTGCTAGTTCTACTGGTCCTACTCATCCTACTCGTCCTGTTCCTCTACGTCAGCGTGACCTGAGGAGAAAAGCTTGTTCAGACCAAATAAAGCACTTTGCCAGACACGGCGGTCCAGATCTCCGAGACCTTAGAGAGTAATTGACAGTATGGCCAGGTTGTTTGCTAATCACGCCCCTTCAGTATCCAGAGCCCACAGGAGCAAATTCCTCTGCTCGTACGATGAACTCGATTCGGTCCGCTACGGGGACCACAAACAGCAAATCTACCCCAAAGACTGGGACTGGGAAGTCTTCCGCCTATAACCGCGATTTCGAACAGCACCTCATTGACCATAGCGTTTATCCCAATATGGATGACTACCCTGACAACCGTATTACTCCGAGACCGAACAACTAGACAGGGGTCAATAGCAGATTGGTGCAGCCAACGCCGTCTCTTTCACCATCACGCTTCTCCGAGGGAGCATTCGATACCTTCCAGCGGACCAATGAAAGGGCTCTGTCTGAGGACAAGGTGATGGGGACTGCGTTTCCCATAATTGCAGGCAGCGCCAATATTCCTAACGAGGGGGGACTGGTTTTTACCAATCTAGAATCACTTACCAATGGCACTCTTGTCGACGCGAAACTGGACTGATATAATGGAGCTCGTCCGGAACAAATAGACAAGTCGGTTTGAGACGGGCTACCGTCCGTTATAATACCGTCGACGCTACAGCACGCCCCGTCTTTGCCTAACCTCTTTGCCGAGGGGAAGGCCCTGATGGGTCTGCGGCGGTTACCAAACGGCAAGCTTGTTACGACGGTGCTTTAGGTGCTCGTGGCATACGTATGCTTCAGTCATAAGGAAGAGATGGGGCGATGTATGACAACAACGCGTACACTATTTCTGCAACTTATCATTACGATGGCCTCCTTAAGGTGTACACAACTCATCCTACTCCGCCAAAGACGCCCGGAGTCGAACCTGAATACCACATGACCCAACTCGGAGCCTGGGCTTTGACCGGCTCTTCGCAGCAACTTCGAGGAGCTGGCGCCTTCAGAAATGCAAGAGACTGGGCTAAGGAACAAAGGGACGAACTGATAGTGGATGCAAATAGCAGGGTAGTGGGTGTGTCCATGGAAACGACCACATCAGGCTCACCAGGTAGTGGCATGCTATCTCTATCGACGGTTGAGCCTACTCCCTTTGAGTCTGAATGCAACCTTGAAGTTCTCCTTAATCGGACATGGCATGCCGAGTCTTTCCTGTAAGAGCTGAAGGGACTGCGGTGGAACGATTCCACGTGCACCTCCTCCATCGATACATAGAACCCTGACACCAGGAGTGGGGGGTTTTACCTTCACAGTCACTTCCGACAGCTCCAACCCACAGAGAAAGCAGCAACGAATCTCAAAAACCTAAGCATCCTGCTCACTACATTCTCCAAAAACACATACAAAATTCTCGCAGAGAGAATGTCCACATGGCAAGCTATATTCGGGCTTTTGATGCAAGCATACAAGACATGTATTGCCATTGTGAATTTCTCGCAACTTTGGCTTAAAACGCTGAATGTTTTTGTGGTGGATCTCTGCAGAGGGTGTACTAGTACCTTGGATGAAATTCTCAAACCACCTCGCCAGCTGACTTTCGATCGTCATAACAAGGCCGGATGGTAGAAGCATACTTGTGGTATTTTCATAGGCCAGCGCCCTGCCAACCTCATCAGCTCTCGAGACGACTTGATGTTGCTCTTGAGGAAATTGGACAAATGCTCAGCCAGATCCGGGGATATGGAATTTCGAAGCCGCGACGATTTGACGAAATCGAAAGGCTCTTTGGAATATCGGGCGAAGTGACCACAAGCTAGTTTGAAGAATGCAGCAAATTGTGTGGTAGACAAGGGGGTTCGTGCATCTATCCTACTCATTCGCACTTGATCTGACGCATTTATTAGGCATTCTTTTAGCCGTCTATGGCGTGCTTGAGCCGAAACTCTGCCATCAGTGAACAGAGACAGTACATCAACGGCTGAGAACTGGTTCGAGAGATCTTTTGTTGTTTTTTCTTTCACCATTCTGAGAAACATTTCCCTGGCTGTGTCCGGATTAGGAATGTGGGTATTTGCTCGAGGCCGAGGTGTGCAAATATTGACCACTCTACAGTGCCAACAGACTTGCCTCAGTCTGAAATCATCATTTACGAGGTCCACCACTATTACCATATCAAGCTGGGCTTGAGCATATTTGACCCATCGACTACTGTGCCGGCTGAGCTGCCTGGAGAGGACATGTTGTGCTGTCCAGCAGAATTGCCTAGACAGGAAGTGCCGAATGTCGAAGGGTATCTTGCGAGGAGGCTCCCCTTGTAATTGGAGGAGCCATTACCATCTCCGGTTCACACCTGGTCAAAGCTTACCATTCGCAATTCTCAGTTACTACGGCGGTCAATCTCCCGTATTACATAAACCAATTTTATTTCTCTTTTACTTGCGGACTTAGACTGAAGCTGTATAAGTTTGCTGTGTAGTAGATACATGTCAGATAGCATTAGGCGCTTCTACTAGAAAACAGAGAATCTGAACGGATTATTTTGATTTGCCTACACCGCTTAATGGTCACTTTCCGCCTACGTTTTTCCAGAGAGAGACTTATCTATTTCCTTAAAGGATATTCTTTTGCTTCTTCACTATTAGAAGACCACCATCTCCTAAAGCATAGTAGAACGTATTATGTAGTCCCTCATACAGCTCACCAACATGAGGTGTTTCTGCCGGAGTCGCTTGTCACTTGGGTTGGGACCAGTGCCGCTTTACTTAATAGCATTCTCCGCAGCATCGCGGACGCAAACAATTCAGGCGCACCATCTTCCTCCGCATCCATAAAATGGCACTGGTTTCACTTTACCACCCGGTGTTTATATCTCGCTACAACCCCGTCTTGATTTCCGGCACGTATCTTCTTCAACCAGTGTTAAGATAAATTATACAACGTGATATGGTCGGGCTGTCATGCGGGATGGGCTATTCGTATCCGATTCGAAAATTTCAGATAGCTGCAGTCTAGTGATACTGAATACATTGCTTACCTGGAAACAAAGCTCCTAGAAAGTCGCTCTTACCTTCGGCAGCTGAGCAAATCTACGTCACCACCGCTACATTCCCCACCACCTTCTCCAGACCAGGCTGACAAGACGATTCAAATTGAGTTTTATTCGTGTCCTCCAGTACGCCCAACCAAACGAGCTCGTAATGAAAGACCCCGATGGCAGCAGGATATGGACAAACTTCTGAGCGAAATCCCGGAAGCGGGTAACTATTCGGCAAGAGGGGAGAATATATCATCCACTTCTGTCCAGCAGAATCTCTTGGCGATAGGTATCTCACTCAATAATCTTTAGAGACCCAAGATTCAGCCAGATCCTCAAGCCGATAGGTTCAGCGGTGTAGGCCTTTCGGCATCCTGTCAGGCAACTCAATCGCTCCTTCAACATACGCACACCTACGGCCACCTAACAAGAACCATTCTGACAGAAGGGAGATTCACCGAAAAGATAGGTCTGTTTTAGGAACTTGTCTTCATGTCACTATGTATGGTGCTGCTCTATGTCGGAATTCCGAAGGACTCAGTCGACTCGGTGATGAAAACGTACATATAATTCCGTAGGCCTCCAAGGGTCGGTGTTTTTCTTACAAGCTTTAGGCTATCGGAGATATATGCACACCCCTCCGATATGATTATGAAGAGGTCTCAAGCATCTATACAGATTACTTTCAAGGTGACAGAAATTTCATTGGGCAACCTCGTAAGTTTGAGACCTATGGATGCTGGAAGTTAGCTAACTAAGAAATCTTAGAACTAGTTATGATGCTCTAGTCGTTAACGCCCAGAGGTCTGGCGACGCCTTCGTTGGGTGGAGTAGGCAATGTCCAGGAATTCGGGTCTTCTACAGGAAGTTAGTCGAACATTGACAGGCAACCCTGGAGTCATTGTATGTTCCCGAGCGAGCGCGAATTTGTCTAGATGTCATAGACATTGATAGAGTTCCTTTTTAGATGAGAACTCTATCAATGTCTGAGCCGATACATCGCTTAATGAAACTGAGCGAGCCTCTCTCCCTATAGCTCATCCGCATACGAATATAGTGTCATTCGACCTCATAATCACTCCGCACTCGACGATTGGCCCTGCCCAAGCAGCCTATCCTCGCTGTTTCCCGATATCCACGATCCATCCTCAGACTGGTAAATTGTTCCAATATAGCCAGAGCAACGTGCCACCGCCAGTCCCGCTATATGTCTGTGGTACATCACCGAGAAAATGCAACGCCTCGCCACTTTTCAGGGTGAATTTGGCCTTACTATCTCCAAGAGCAAGTAGACCATTTCCAAAAGACAAATCACCACATGCGATAATGCTATATGCCCAGTCAGGCCGTAAGGATTTGCGGGGCAATTCCCTTTCCAGATTGTTACATATACCAGGCTCCGAGCCTTTGAAACGCCTCGGAACTTCTGATACGGGTACTTTGAGAACGCGGGCTATGGCTGTCTTGTCCCCTTCCTGTACACCCTCGTTAGTCATGAAGGTTATAGCGATGAATGATGTTCTTACTGTCAAATAGGCATTCGACGCTGTTCGAGTATAGTTCCCATGCGTAACAAAAGTGATGGGTGTATTAGATCTAGTCGTGTCCGCCTCCTTGTCGGTACTGCTGGTGGCCTGCTTGACAGTCCGCTCCAGAATTTCCGTCCGCGCTGCGTCGGCCAGCGTCTTGGATATCCCTAAACCAGTTGCATAGTCGTCGCTTGAAGCAACAGCTGCAGGCGCCGGCATTTCAGCCATAGGTGTAGAAGGTATAGCTTTGCTTTTCTGGTTGGCGGGGCAGAAGGGAGCTTTTTGGAGGGGCAGAACCCGTGTCGCGATGTCCAGTTGTTCTGACTGTCATGTGATGTCGACAATTTTCCTCGAGTGACCGAATGGACATCAAACACCTTGTAATTCCATCCTCATGCGTCTCCACTACTTGTAGCCTACCAAAAGTCAATGGGGCAGAGCAATTTATAAGACGACATAATATCTCACTCGACAGCAAACTGAAGGCTGGCCACCAATCCTAATTAAATTGCCCCACTGGTATGTAGCGCAGAATATGCCGCCAACCTCCAATGCTTACTTTGAACCTATCGATGAAGAAGTAGTTGAGCATGAAGCAGCGTGTGATGAGGGCAATGTTCCGGCGACCAATCCTGAGGTGGACGGACAACGCCCCACCAAAGAACCATAAGGGTTGTCGGCATTGAAGTTGCATATCCATACCCTTCCAGATCCAACGCCGATGCCAATCCTATTCCCTGACATGGCCAAACTTGACGGCCGATACTCTGAGGGTAACCATACTAAGTTCTCCGAATTGTATGTTATCCATGCTCCACCTGAACTTAAGCCCCAGCCTTTATATCGAGGGCTTTGGGGATCCGTAGCACTTGGTGTCTTACTTGAAGCCATTGATGTATCAATAGCGGTGGTGCCAATTTCAGTGTGAAGATACAAGCCAGTAGTATCGATCGATATATTGAAGAGTTTTTTGCCAACACTGAGCGTCTGTAGGCACCCGCCACTGCTTGCATCCCAGATCTTGACTGTGTGGTCCCCTGACGCTGATGCGAGCCGTAGGGAGTCAGGTGAGAAGGCGACTGACATGACATAGCTGCGATGGCCCTTGAACGTCTGCAGGCACTTGCCACTGCTTGCATCCCAGATCTTGACCGTGTTGTCGTCCGACGCTGATGCGAGCTGTACCGAGTCAGGTGAGAAGGCAACTGAGACGACATAACTGCTATGGCCCTCGAGAGTCTGCAGGCACTCGCCACTGCTTGCATCCCAGATCTTAATTGTGTCCCCCGACGCTGATGCGAACTGTATCGAGTCGGGCGAGAAGGCAACTGAGTTGACTGAACTACTATGGCCTTTGAGAGTCTGCAGGCACTCGCCACTACTTGCATCCCAGATCTTGACTGTGTGGTCCTCCGACGCTGATACGAGCCGTAGGGAGTCGGGTGAGAAGGCGACTGAGCTGACTGAACTGCTATGGCCCTCGAGCGTCTGCAGGCAGGCACTCCATTTATCTTCTATAGCTGGATTTATAGTCATCCACTTCGGCTCTTCCCCCCTGAAAAGGCCTCTCATCAGGCTGCGGGCTGGACTGAACACGAGTGCGGACGCATATGCCTGAAGAGGACTGTTCTCTATTGCCCACTTGTGATACATAATGAATCGGCACGCATCTCGAGCTCGCTCGAGTAATGCGGATGCATCTACTCTTTTCTAGATTGCGTTAGCATCTATTATATATAGATAGCGTCGGTAATCCAAGGATTACCTGGATTAAAGCCTCGAGTTTTGCCATTATCAGCACCCCCTCCGACATGCTTCTGCAGAGGCTAAGAGCCTCGAGCCAGTGAAGATAGTGTTGGCATAAGAACCTATCGATCAAGCCCCCATCCTGGACATCATTATTGGCGTCTCCGCTGGAACCACAATCGCACAGATGGTGAACCCAATACACACACGAGTACCGTGCTGCGGCTAGTGGATCTGGATCAGGTTGGTTGACTTGACCAATGGGAAATCCAAGAGCGCGCAGCCTGTAGATATCACGCTGTAGTGTTTTGGACATGACCTGAAGCGATTGCGAGAAGATGGTGTGGTGTATATCTTCTATTCCAAAAGGGAAGATCTCTTTAGATTCCTTTTCGAGTAGAAAGTCCTTTGCGGACTCATGGACGAAGAAGACGGTGCGTTCACGAAGTGTTAGGAAAGAGCCACAAAGCCCTATAATCTCCATCTCAGCTTTGAAATGTCAACGAAAGACGCCAGCTCGTCTAATGTGACGGGCCGGTACACAGCCGAGACGACGGCCAATATACGTTTACAAAGTTCGGCATCCTTTGAATTGTAGATCCGGCTCACCATCCGCCTGTAGAGCGCATCTAGTCCAGGCGGAAACACCACCAACTCCTCTTTAACCTTATATCCCGAGATATTGGCGAGTTCTTGGCAGACCAATGCCACCCAGAGGAACGTACCATTTGCGTTCAACGACAAGTAGCGCTGGACATGCTCCTGCGTGACATTGTTGTATTTATTTCGCCCTGCTAACCTATCAACCTTGAACTGGATGTATGTGTCAACAGCCGCGGAGACGAATTTCTCGTTCAGCTCAAGACACAACCTTACTCCCTGTGTTGCAGTGTCGAGATCCTTCTCGATGTCCGGCCAGTTGCGGCTAGAGACGATCAGCTTAACATGAGGAGACCTAGATGATGTCTGGATAATAAAGTTTAACAGTTTCGGCAAGTCTTCTACGCATTCGTCGAGCGCATCGACGATTAAGTAGGTGCACTTCAAGCTTGGATCTTGCAGAACGTTTGTGAAGATCTCGGACAAGGCAACCCAGGCATTTACGTCCTTGAAGAGGGTTTTGCCTGCATGATCGTACTTCTTCCGTATATGTGAGACAAGTGATGGCTGCTGATCAACGAGCAAGTACACTAGGCCTCGCAGCACAGCCGTAGCGTTGTTAATTCGCGAGTCCGCGGCCTGGCAGAAGAAGTAGGACAGGAGATCCGTCTTAGTCATCGATTTCTTCAGCTCGTTGATAATGCCGCAGAGAAGCATCGTCTTACCCTTCCCTGGATCGCCCTTGATCCATAGCAGTCGGCTCTGCTGATTGTTACGCCATTGTTTGAAGTCGGAGTTTTCGAGGATCCAGTAATACGAGTCCTGTAGCAGTCCGCCCTTGGTTTCCTCAATGCGCTTCTTGTCATCACGAGGATCAGTGAGGCGTAAGTGCTGGATGCATTTCCTGTCTTCTTTCTCCATTTGAACTGAGGCCTGTTGCTGCAAGAGACCTTTTTGAGGCTTGATAATCTTCTTCCTGAGCCGTTTAAATGCGTTCTCTTCCCCTTCGCCATAGATGAGTGGCATATAGATGTCAAATATACCCAGTAGCGAGTATGCCTTATCCTCTTTGCGCATGGTTTCACGGTTCTTTGCCCAAGACAACCGCACCTCGACGCTGAACTCATATAGAGGAGTTCCTCGAAGCGCTAGGATAGCAATTCTCGTTATCTCGTGAATTTGTCGCTCTAGAGTTCTCTTGTCACCTAGATGCTTGCTTTCTCGGGAGAAGAAATCAACTGAAACTGGGGCAAGAAGCTCTTGAAGGGTCCAACCCCGGGTAAACCATCGGCTTTCCCGAAAGGCGGGCTCCCAAGCAAACTTAGAGAAGTGATCACTTGCTTTCCGCTTAGTGATCGATACATCTGATAGATAGACATAGCATTTGGCCGCATTTTGGTACCAGCGAAACATGGAGTTGATAGCCTCCTGAAGTTCGACATTGTTTGATTTGTCGATGCAGCAGGTATCCACCCAAAAGTGTTGCAAGCCATCTCGTTTGGCCTGTTGTGCGCAGAATTGGATCTTATCGTAGCCGGTCTTGCTCTCACCAGTGCCATCCATTAAATCTTTGAAAGTAACCTCTTGGCCCTCCTTCCAAGTATGGGAAAGTATCGCATACGGAGGGATTACATCGTCGCCAACCAAGTCCTTGGTGAGGCTGAACTCGCCAGTGCTACTGCATAGCAAAAGACGCATTGTTTCGCATGGAGGTTGAATGGAATTTGGCCAGGCTCATACGCGGCAGGTTGAGTAGAGAGACGGAAACATAGCAACCCGCTCGTCGGTTGAGAAAGTGTGGCGCAGTAAGGCAGAATTTCCTCTGATTACTGTTCCGGAGTCGGATCTTTATATATTCCAAGCATTCGCAGGAGAGGAAGGGCTTCGCATAGCCACAGATCTGCCAGCCACTGTGGAGAGTATCGGGGCTGGTGGGTAGGGTGCTCAATGCTCTGCTTCGTGTGCCTACATGCTACGGAAAAGCGAGCGGCAGCGAGGTAGGTAGGCTACCCGCGCCAAGAATCCTAGCTAGTCGCCCGGGCTCAGAATCTTCCCCCACAGTATGAACCTAACAGCCACCATAGTCGCAGGCCTTTGACTGCTCGACCTATGCGCATCTTACCTGCGTCTATTTGAACGATTTATTAGCTACAGCTCTCTAGCACTCCCCCCCTCATGCATCTTTTGCGGCTTGAAGATGACGGCGACTTCAGCCTGGTCCAATTTGTTGGCAAGAACATTCCATGTTATGCTGTTCTTTCGCACACCTGGGGATCGGATGACGAAGAAGTTACCTTCAACGACCTCATGAACGATACAGGCAAGAGCAAGGACGGCTACCGCAAGATCCGCTTCTGCGGAAAGCAAGCTGCTAATGATGGCCTGAAGTTCTTCTGGGTGGACACTTGCTGCATCGACAAGTCAAGCAGCGCAGAGCTTTCGGAAGCAATTAACTCCATGTTCCGCTGGTACCAGGGTGCGGCTAGATGCTACGTATATTTGTCTGATGTTTCGGTGGGCACTGGCAGATGGCAAACAGCGTTCAAGAAAAGTAGATGGTTTACTCGTGGCTGGACGCTTCAAGAGCTACTTGCTCCAGGGTCAGTTGAATTCTTCTCGGCTGAAGGAGAGCCGCTTGGTGACAAGAAATCGCTGGAACAAACACTTCACGAGATAACAGGTATTGCCACTCAAGCGCTTCGAGGAAGCCCCTTGTCCTATTTCAGAACGGACGAGCGCATGTCATGGGCAGCAAAACGTCAGACAAGCCGTGAAGAAGATGCAGCATATTCTCTACTGGGTATTTTCAATATCCATATGCCGCTTATTTATGGCGAAGGGAGTCAGAAGGCATTGAGTCGACTTTTGAAAGAAATCAAAGATAATAACTCGATTAACCTGCCGATCGCTAAAGGAGCGTCCTTTGACTCTCACATGGAAGAACATAACGCAAGATGCCTCCCGAACACTCGCACTGAGTTGCTACATCACATAAGAGAATGGGCAAAAGACGAAAATGGCAAACCCATATTTTGGCTGAGTGGTATGGCTGGTACGGGAAAGTCTACAATTGCACGGACTATTGCCCAGTCATTTGCCCATCAAGGCCAGCTAGGAGCCAGCTTTTTCTTCAAAAAAGGCGAAGGAGAGCGTGGCAATGCTACGAGATTCTTCACTACTATCGCTAGAGATTTAATAGACCATATACCAGGGCTGATATCAGGTATAATGAAAGCCCTTGATGCTGACCCAGCGATTTCTCACAGGGGACTGAAAGACCAGTTTGAGAAGTTGATCCTCCATCCGCTCTCAGAAATACAACAGGCTCCTCTATCAACCTTGGCCCACATTATTGTCATAGATGCATTAGACGAATGTGAGCGGGAAGAAGACGCCCGAGCAATCCTCCAGCTTCTCGCTCGAACCAAGGAGATAAAACTGATGTCATTACATGTGCTGGTGACGAGTAGGCCAGAACTCCCCATTCGCTTTGGCTTTAAACGAATGCCGGATGGAACATATCAGGACCTGGTTCTCCACGAAGTTCCAAAAAGGACCATCGAACATGACATACGTCTCTACTTAGAGCACGAGCTCAGAGAGATACGAGAGCAACGCTCATTGTCGTTGAAATGGCCTACAGAAGACCAAATTCAGGCCTTGGTTGAGCTGGCTGTCCCGTTATTTATCTTTGCTGCTACGGTGTGCCGATACGTTGGTATTAAAGGAGGCGATCCTGAAGAATACTTGAACAAGGTTTTAGAGTACCGAAAATCAACGTTCTCACAGCTTGATCAAACTTATCTTCCCGTTCTGAACCAGCTGCTTACTGAGCAGGAGGAAGAAGATAAGGAAACGTGGCTTCACAGATTCAAAGAATTAGTTGGAGTTATTGCCATATTAGAGAGTCCTCTCTCTATCACCTCACTTGCATACCTTCTTCAAATTCCACAAAAGCAAATTAGATGCCGGCTAGACTCCTTGCACTCTGTTCTTAATATTCCTGATAGTGAACATGTTCCTATAAGGCTCCTGCATCTGTCCTTCCGCGAGTTTCTTATCGATCCACAAAAGCAGGGAAAGAGTCTATTCTGGGTAGATGAGAAAGAAACACATGAGAGGCTAGCATCTCAGTGCCTTAAGTTAATGTCTGGCTCAAATGGACTGCGGCAGAACATGTGCAACCTCCTAGTACCTGGGACTCTAAGAAGCGAGATCGATGAACGGACAATTGCTAGGAGCCTACCAGCTGAATTACAGTATGCTTGCTGTTATTGGGTGCACCACCTAGAGCAGAGCAAAAGCCGTATCTACGACGGGAACTCAGTCCACCTTTTTCTCCAGAAGTACTTCCTATATTGGCTAGAGGCTATGAGCCTTATTGGGGAAGCATACAAATGCGTTTATATGATCAATAGGCTACAGGCGATTGCAGAAGTAAGATCGTTTTTTGCATTCTATTGTAACCTCTATGCTTACTTATTTGAAGTCAGATACTGTGTCAAAATTTCTTCACGATGGAAAGCGATTTACATTGCGGTTCCGATCCATATTAGAGGATGCACCTCTACAGGTCTATTCTTCGGCCCTTTTTTTTGCTCCTGAGATGACTATCATACGGAAAACATTCGCAGACCATATTCCAGGGTGGGTTAACATGATATCAAAGTTGGGAGACCATTGGGACGCTTGCCGCAGTGTGCTTGAAGGCCATTCCGACTCGGTCTGTGCAATAGCCTTCTCATCAGACGGCCAGCTTGTAGCATCTGCATCGGAGGACAGCACTGTACGGCTGTGGGAGACAGCAACAGGCTCTTGCCGCAGCACGCTTGAAGGACATTCCGGCTCAGTCAATGCAGTAGCCTTCTCATCAGATGGCCAGCTTGTAGCATCTGCATCGGAGGACAGCACTGTACGGCTGTGGGAGACAGCAACAGGCTCTTGCCACAGTACGCTTGAAGGCCATTCCAACTCGGTCTGTGCAATAGCCTTCTCATCAGACGGCCAGCTGGTAGCATCTGCATCGTGGGACAGCACTGTACGGCTGTGGGAGACAGCAACAGGCTCTTGCCGTAGCACGCTTGAAGGCCATTCCGGCCCAGTCAATGCAGTAGCCTTCTCACCAGACGGCCAGCTGGTAGCATCTGCATCGGAGGACGGCACTGTACGGCTGTGGGAGACAGCAACAGGCTCTTGCCACAGCACGCTTGAAGGCCATTCCAGGTCGGTCTGTGCTGTAGCCTTCTCACCAGACGGCGGGTATCTACAGACAGATAGAGGACAAATCCCTCTTTCCTTACCTCTCTCTAGTATTCCTTCCTTTCAGGACAAAGAGCTATCTACTCTCTTTATAAAAGATGAGTGGGTTACATTGAAAAGGCAATCACTACTTTGGCTTCCACCTGAATATCGATCAACTTGTACTGCAGTATACAGAGATGTAATTTGCTTAGGACAGTCATCTGGCCATGTTACTCTTCTCAAGATTTATCCAGAGTTTCTCTATAAGTAGCACTTTATAGACCTATTCCTCAATATATATATATTTCTTTTATAACCTCTATTTCATAGAGGGACCCGGGGGTAAGCATGAATATATAGTGTGGTAATTCGCCACAGCAGTAGGCGAAGCTTCTGGCGGCCGACCCGCAGGGCAAAACCTCAGCGGCGTGGTGAGAGGGGAAGCCGATTTTGCAAATGGCTGTAGGACAGGAAAGGGGCTCGAATGTCAAAATTGCAGAGAGAGCCCAGAGTGTATTGCTGAGCGAAAATACATCCTACTACATGTAACTACCAGAGTGCTAGCCCCAGTTCAGAAGCCAACTATGAGATCTGCATACATTATGACATTGAGCTTTGGTACCCATGGTGGACATGCATATGGTTTGACCTCGAGTACCCCATTTACCTGAACATTCTTGCACATCACGGCTGTCCGCTGGAGTGGCGACTGATGTCGTCTGCAGATTCTCTGTCTTCGAATCATCCAATGAGGGTGCGATTTTCCTAGCTTGTGAATAGATATCCAGAATGCAATAGCCTGATTGCGTAGTCTTTGCTCAAGCGGGAGCAAACTGCTTGCGACAAGGCTATGGCCAGTACGGGTCGGCCGCCCTCCCTACTAGCGGTGGCGATATTAAGTGGCAAAGAACTTAAATTATCGTTCAACATCATTCTCAAGCCTGCTCTCGCAGCCTAACCATTCCGCATTGGCACTACCCTTAGCCTGCCGCTTTAAACAAGAAAACCCGAATTCCTAGTCCTCACTAGCTCTATCAGCGAAGTGATTTCCCCGAGGCAACGCCTAGAATACTTATGAGTATACAACATACGAATAGAGTTCTCTTAAACCTCAATCTCTATATTCTCCAACTGCCACTCATTTAGGGCTTCAAGCGATGATGCTATATCTGGATGTTGAGGGCCAAGGACTTTTTCCTGCAGCTTAAAGCATTTCTCCAGCAATACAATAGCCTCCCTGTTGCGGCCTTGGGACTTGAGCGTAAATGCCAGGTTGGCCATGCTGGTCAGCGTGGAAGGATGCT
>JAJDFE020000471.1:0-29282 GCA_021527465.2 Geoglossum glabrum | reverse complement strand
GCCTATCACAACACGACCCGAAGTCAGGAAAACTACGCCCGGTAGCCTTCTACAGTAGAAAACTAACACCAGCAGAGGAAAACTACGACATCTACGACAAGGAACTACTAGCCATAGTCGACAGCTTACGGCACTGGAGAGTATACCTCAAGGGAGCGCTCGCGACCACGAAAATATACTCGGACCACCAAAACCTCGAGCGATTCATGACCACGAAGGTACTAAACAGGAGACAAGTACAATGGGCCGAAACCCTAGGCAGCTACAACTTCGTCATAGTCCACCGCCCTGGGAAAGAGAACATGAAATCAGACCTACTATCGCGACGCCCGGACTACCTAAAAGACCAGGACGAAACCAAAAAACAACTCAACCCCCCAATCCTACGTGCCGAACTGTAAGGCACTAGCAATGAGGCTCCCACAAAGGAGGCTTATAGCCGCGTCAGACTTCCAAAACCGCTTCCAACTGCCAGACGGCGCAACGACGTCAGACCTCCACAAAGACGACATGATCCATAAGCAAGCAGCATCTGCAACCGCATACAACTGCCAAGCAAACAACGGAAGCAGCCTTCTACATCCATTGACAAAGACGTCGCTACGAAAACGGTACGCTAGAAGAACGACGTCTGAAAGCAGTCAATACCGATCTGACGACATCGCCGATAGCAGACGACATCGCCGACAGCAGACAGAGTCTAGACAATGGGAGTCGGATCAGAGAACGAGGTAGCCGTCGAGGAGCCAGCTGAACCATGTATTTAAGTAGTCCGCTGCCCATAGTAGAATGGGCAGCGATTAGTTCTTCTTTTACTATATTACAGAATCGAGAGTACTTCTGCTGATCTAACTTCGTTACATTGTCTCTAAGAATACTTTACGACGACTCTACGCCGAAGTGCCTTCATCGTCTATAAGCCGTCACACTACTAGCTAAGCCCTAAGATCCACGCTACGGTCTTACACTCATTGTTAGTGCCTTACAGCATCCCATTCTTTCAAAACTGCTTGACTCATTTCTTCAGCCGTCCTAATAGTATGACACTTTTGACTAATTCTCTTTTTTATGATAGCCCAAACATTTTCAATCGGGTTGAGGTCTAGTGATTGTGCCGGCCATTGCATTGAAACAATGCTTTCGTAGCTCTTCAAGTACGGTTTGCCTTAGTATTATGATACCTTGCTCCATCTTCTATCCAATGCATCTCTTCTTTTCCATTTTGAATTCTTTGAATTTTTTTAAAAAATGGATATCCTGCCGGCTCCAAAATTTTTTCCTGATATCGATGTTGATCAAGTTTTCCTTGTATTACCAATAGTGGTCCCTTCTCCACACCTGAGATAGCCCCCTAAACACCAATACTTATCCTTCCACTCTTGAATGATAGCTTGCAATTCTTCTCTAAATATGCCTCACCAACCCGTCAAGATACCCAAATCGCACGTGAATCCTTGCCAACCTCAAATGTAGACTCATCTGTCCAGATAACAGATTACCACTCATCAATTGACCAGTTCTTATGTTCCTCACACTGTTTTTTCCTTGTTCTTCGATGTGCTGAGCTCAAATATGGTTTGACTCTTGCTCTTTGTCAAAAAATACCTACTTTTCTGAAGATTTTTCGAGTAGTGTTGCGATGGAGAGTATGTTCACTTTTTCCTAGAGTAGATAACTTTGCTAAGTATAACTTATTGTCAGTCTCAGCTGCCCAACGCAATTGTCTAATATTTCTCTTGATGACCTTTGGAGGTTGTCCTGGTCGTTTTTTGTTATGAATAGGATCATCAGGACGAAGTTGTGAGCGATGGATTATAGAGAGTACTGTTGATCATAAAAGGTCTTCAAGAGCTGCAATTTAACGAGTTGATTTCTCTGCTTCATACCATGTTACCACAGCTGATCATTTAATATCGGATACTTCTCGTCTTGAAGTTTTAGGTTTGGACGGCATCAGGACTCTTGCTTCTCTTGTTGAGAAAAAAAAATTTTCTTCTATCTCGCAAGAAAAGCCGCAAAATGCAGGGTGGTCAATGACTTCCTGTACCTGACTACATTGATCTGAGATTTTATTTTTTAATCATTTATATACTAGGCCAGCTCTTATTAGATTTTTAGGATCATAGGTCAAGAATTGACTTTGCTAAAATTCAGCAGAGTGGGGTTGTGGTGGTGCTCACTAAGCGGCAAACTCACGGGGTCCGGCAAACTCGCCGTCAAATACGTTACGTGACTGTGGAATAACCGGATGTCTTGATAACGTGAGTTGTGGTGGAGTCGGTGCTGGTGGTAGTTCGGTGGTTACTAGTAGGGTGGCTCAGTCGTCTATCCCATACAATGCTGTGGGCGATGTGGATCTGGAGCTGGTTGTGACGGCGGCGGATACTAATGTAATAGGGAAGGCGGTGTTTTCGGTTGGCCTGAAGACTAATATTCCAATCGGTAATACGACTACCATCAAGCCAGTCAACAGCACCATCCCTACCCCGACTAAACCCAAACTCCTCGACTACCTACCTAACAGGTATCCACACAACAAACACAACAACAGCAACAACAACAGTGCCACTCCTGCCAACAGCAGGCGAAACAATTACAGTACTGTCCGTCTATCCCATAAATTCTTTCGTCCCGCTAGAAGCCCACATTATTGACCCCGATCGCATCCACAGGACCTCCTCCTCCGTTACCTACTATCCCATAAGTAACATCTATATTCTGTCTAATGTCATGCAGAGTAGCCTTTAGGCTAATCCCATTAGTTGTAGGCGTAATTGTGAAGCTAAGCTTCTCACCCGCCTTGGCGCTATACGCAAACGACCGGGTTAACAGCTCAGGGGAGAGATAATCTGCTATGGTAACGCCAGGGAGAAGAATGGTGTTGTCTCCAGAACCATCGAGATCAGTTACGCCACGGGAAACTACGAGATCGATGAAGTTCTTTTGCGCCGCGGCGGAGTCGATGATTCCGAATGTTCCGCCCGTTTCGAGGATTGCAAGAAGGAGGTCTTCGCTGGGAGCCCTTTTAGCTAACTTAGAGCGTTTGATTGAGCGAGGGACGGGAATTGCTAGGGGGCTTAGGAAGCCGAAGTTGACGCGGACACCGTTCAGCTTCGCTCTTGCTAGCTGTACGAGTTGATTCAGGGGATTGCCATCCTCACCGTCGGTCAAGACGACCATACCGGTTCTCTTTTTGAAAAAATCCGGGTCATCTTTCGTGAGCTCATCGAGCGCCAATGAGATGCCTGATCCGATCTCGGTCCCTCCATTGGAGTCGATACCATCGAAGGAGGCACCGGAGGGATCGCCAAGAGGATAGACGATGTGGGCGGTATCATCGAAGTCAATGACCGTGACTTTATCAGGAAGTCCATCAGGGCCTGCCTCATCCTGAGTAGTAAGCATATCGTTGAAGGCCCTTGCGGCGTCGATGCGCAAGTTGGATGGGTCAGTGTTCGTATTTGAGCCAGAGCTGTCGACAACGATACCGATCTTACGGTTGTGGCAATCTTTCAAAGGGTCATCCCGGACAAGAGCGCATATCATTAAATTTCCCTGCTCAGCGCCATGCCGGAGGCGGAGCTCCTCTCGGAAAAGCTTCCATTGTCTCCTGCTGTCCCGGACGGCGGCATCGACGTTTCCAGGAAAGTCACTCCGAGGTGTGTCCGGACCCGGTGAACTTGTCGTACCTGTTGCCGGGTCAATAAGGCCATGGTCCTTGTTTATCGTATTGTGTGTGACCCGCCCCGTACAATCCCCCTCGCCGGGAGTGTCGTCTTGCCCAAGCGCGAAACACCCTGTACTCAAGTCGAGGGGAACCTCAGCCGCGATATTATTTTGCGCACGCAGATCAAAGAACGACGCAGAATCCGTACGTGCTAAGCCAGGGGGGTTCTCGGGAGTGAAAGGCGCAGCTGCAGAATCAGCCCAGTTACTGTGGCTGTAGAAGTCCTGAATTCCATGAAGAGATCGCCCCAAGCCCTCTATCGCATTACACTTTGCGCGGCCGAGAAATTGCACATCAAACGTAAAAACGCAAGGGCCACCGCTTTCAACAGAGTTATCTAACATTACCTGACTTTTACGTATCTGGTTCTTGTCATCCAGCAGAGCCTTTGCAGAATTCAACCCAAGCGTGAACCGCGACCTTAAGTGATCTACACACCCTTGCAGAGTCGCCGTAGCATCCGCGCGGGATTGCGGATACCCAGGCACGTTGAGGAAATCGGCATCATCGCAGTGCGCTTCAGATCCTTCCGGTGGGGGGGGTATCTGGAGCGCCCACCGCCCCATTTGAGCCGCCAAGGGGGATAGGGACACCGAAGATATCAAAATGGGTCCCAGCCAGCTGGTCCAGGGACTGGGGCTCGAAACAGATACTATCAGACTTTCCACCGTCATGACAGGCAAATGCAGCACGGGTGATCATTTCGTGCTCAGCATGCTGACCGAGAATGCCATTGACCGTACCGAAAGGCGACGCTGCTACGGCTAATAATAAAAGAGTGGATGCCAATAAAGAGGCTTTTATATTGGCCATAGTGTTCCTACAATCGTTCGGTTATATCAGTGGATACCATAGAGCAGGCTAGGTCAGGAATGTATAAACTCACATAGCGAGAAGCCCCTGTAGATAGGGCAACTATAAGTATTAACAAGCACACATTTGCCCTCATCGGAAGACACGAACTAACATATATATATAAAATATATATACAAGCCCCTTTCCTCCAATTTTCGCCGGATTGGGCACACACTCCGGCCCCGCGACACCCCATGACGGCAAAAACCAGGCAAATGCAGAAATATAGGGCCCGCAGCATAGTACATCCAGATTATGAATTTCTCTCTGGAGGTAAGACAGGACTCGCGGGGATAATCTCGGCGGCGGCTCGCCAAGGCAGTTGGATCCTCTTTTGCGAGAGTCTGGATTTGCAAACCATGTGTTATTGAGCTATCCGACAAGGCTGTGAGCGCCGAGGAGCTGGGCGAACCCGGAGGGTAACGAATGCGAAGGAGCTGTCGTCTAATGGAGAAAGCGCCACCGATTCCCTTTTGGTTCGCGTGGACGATCGGCGATGGAGGTGAGGATGTTCCCGCGTGGATGGTTTCGGGGAAATTGCCAATAATGGTCTAACCAAATCACCGCCATCCCATTCACAGATGCTGCGGGGCTGGGGTACTGCGGAGACTGGAGGGATATTAGCAGTTTACCGCTCGCAGTGAGTTGTACTCGTAGTCTTGGCAGGGGTTGGGACGCCTTCTCGCCACAAATATTCCGATTAGGGCAAAAATTAAAAAAAAAAAAGAACCAGTCACGTGTCCTTAATCGATAAAATCACACTTACATGTACTTACTTCTGCCCACAACCCCACGCCGCCTCCGATCCCAACCAGCCTGTCACAGCATATCACGATAACCCCCCCCCCCCCCATAACAAATACGATCTCTCCCTTATAGTACTAGTCTATCTAGATATAACCCATCTCACATATAGTCGTCCGAAGGGCGGTTTTTTTTTGGATGTGGATTTTATGTTGAGGCGGCGGTGGTGGTGGGGGGTAAGTAGCAATACAGGGGGGGCTTCACCGTTCAAATGTCAAAGCGGCGGGCGGCTGGATTTTGTGTGTGTGGCAGGTTGGAGAGTAGGGAAAATGGTCTTTATTTCCCTAGCGTGTAGAACCAAGTGCTGCAATAATATATGTAGAATGTTGTGTATATATGTGTATGTACTCAACTATGCGACACATCCTTGATTATATAAGCTCAGAACCTGATTCTGGAAACTTGGAGGATTAACAATGTCAACAATATTGTCATTGGAGATCACAAGTCTTAGCAGAACTGTCAGTAGTATGATATTACTTTTCTATAAGACTCATAGGTATCTTGTGCCCTTTTTGGGGGAGGGGATATGCAGCCTGCATGTGTGTGCTGTACTCCGTACATTTTCAATCAGCAATAAAATCCCCGTTTGCAGACAGGTGGCATTTGGCGCATGTCTAAGCTGACTGCCCTACGCCACCAGTGACCAAAACGCTCCTTCCCACAACGCCCGTATAGGCCACGTCTTAGCTATTCGGTAGGACATAGTGATCATGTCCCATCGGCAGTTCCTCCACAGCACCGGTGACTGGTCTTTCATCCCTGGCTGATCTGTGCTTCCGTTTCCGTTTCTTCCTCAAACCTATCTCCGACTGTTGGTCGGCACCTCCATTCCCACGAGTCTCGCTAGTAGCAGCTTGTGCTTGTCCTGTGGGTCTCCTCTTTGGTTTCTTCACGCTCAAGGGATTTGGTCCTTTCGCACCTGGCTTCCTCCTCTTCGGGACTCCGCGACTGCTATCTTCTTCGTTTCTCTCTCTTTCGCTTACATTATCCCCCCCCGCGTCTCTCTTTCTCTTCGCGCCAACCTGCTCCCCCCTCTTGTCTTTCAAGCCGGCCCTGAGCTTCCCTCTCTCTTCGCTCTCCCTCACCCGCTCGGTAGCATCCGCCATGGGCTCCATAATCATAACGCTCCGGCTGATGTAGACTAGCGGCACGCCAGCTACGTTTCGCATAAATGCTCTTGCTTCGCCATCTTGACTAGCAATGACATAACGGTGCTTGTTCGTGCTATTAGACTTAGGGTCCACAACGCTAGATAAACATTCTAATGTGCTTAGAGGTCTATCTAGCATGTGGTGATTGCACCTCCGGCGCTCATATGTTTTAGCTTCATCGACGAGAACTGAATCGAGTGACGAGTCGTTGTAGAGATGGCGCATAGAGCATTGTGTTATCACTGAGGGACACCGAATCAGCAAGAACCCAGGTTGTCAGGCGGGATATATATGTACTAGGTTTTACTTCGCCATGTAGCGTCCTTTTCAGCCCACCGACGAGATCCATTTTGAAACGCGCGGCATCCTGGATAATTCCTGCGTCGACTAGAACGATATTAACAACTCGCCTGCCATGTCGTCCAATGTTGGGTTACGAACGTAGGACTTGGAACGGTTCCCGGAAGCCAAACGTCATTCCATATTGCTGCATCAGCTTCCGGTATTGCTTTGACCTCTTTCCACGCATCTCGAGGGGTGGCGGTAGGATTGCCCACTACAGAGTACATGTGCAGAGTACAGAGTACTTGGTAGTGGAAGAGCCTCTTACATTGCACTAGTGGTCTGTGCGGTCTTGGCACCAATTCCCATGCCCGAGTGGTTTTCTCTCTTAAATATTTTCTCGAATATTTCTCTCTTGGACTTGCCCGAGCTAAGATCATGGATTCTATTTCCCATGACATTGTCTACATGTCTAGGAGGTATGTCTATAAGGTTATCTCTAGATAGAATGGCTATCCACCTGCGTTTCCTAAGCGGTCTCCGTGCTAGAGGCAAGCTCGAGACCATCCATTCAAGAGGGAAGCGGATTGAGTGTTTCGGTATTGAGCCCTCTTTGGGTTCCCGGGGGCGCCCGGGGCTTTTCGGCCAACCTATCTCCCAAACTCTCACGCCAGCTAGGCGGTATACTCGCCTGGGGCTCAGCTCTGTGGCGTGCCTAGCCTCTATTGGCTGGAGCTGGCCAGCCCCTGGAGGATTCTCTTGAAAATCTGGCGTTAGCCCGGTTACTCTTCCTCGAGAGGAGCACTTTTAGCGGCCGGGAACGCGGCCGTAGTAATAAAGCTTTCGCGACATGCGAACACCGTCCCGTTTACCCATTCCTTCGCTTGCATAATGCAGCAACCACGCTAATGTCATCGAGTTTGCCTATGATAGCTTTTAGTCCCACTCGCCTTCGAAGGCTTCAGAAACACGAGAGTTTAACAAACCTCCTTCCATCGGCAGTCCTTCCTCAATTGCCCTCTCCATGTACGGGCTCTCTGCAAAGGGATCTTCAGCAATTGCTCGTGCTGCCTTCATAAGTTCTGTAGCAACGAACTGCATCCCACCTCCGGAGCCGCCTCTTCGGTTCCCTGAGCCCTGGCCGGCTTCTCCAGACTCCCATTTCCGCACACTCTCTACAACGTTCTCCAAGACTTCGTGTTCCCATAAATTATCCACAACACCATCCGACATTGCAAGCACAACATCCTCTTCCTCGATGTCCACCTTATCCGTCACTGCATTCGTACGGGGTGTGTCTGGGCTATTCGTTCCAAGCTGTCGAGGACAATCAAACCAGTGCCACTGCTCGGCCGTTTTGTAGATGATTTGTTGCTGTCGCGGTCGAAGAACGAGAACTTGCGAGTCCCCAAGGCTAGTAACGTAGAGAACTGGGCGAGTTGGGGTTAGTGTATCCTTTTTAACGGGCGAAGAAGCTAAGATCGCGGCGCAAGCGGTAGTCGTTCCATGCCATTCATTGGGGCTGGAGGTCGCGCTAAGTGTTTGCTCGTACGCGCGTTGAAGGTACTCGATAGGATTAGGCTCAGTACCATCGTCGGTAAAGGCGGGCCACTTTGCATCACGTTCCGCTTCAAGAAACCAGAAGTGAAGTATTAACCTTGACCATAGGCTTGGGAAATCGCACAGTTAGCTAAGCGCCTAAGATGAGAACGCAGACGAGTTCTTACGCAGCATGCCCCTTTGCTCTCGTAGACCAGGCCCCGACGCCGTCGCTCACCCCGATGAAGTCCTCACTGGCAAGTACTGCGTCGTCCCCATTTGTGGCACCCTGGATGATCTCCCCATTTACGTACGACCGTCTATCCCTGCTCAGGTGGTGGGTACTTAATGCATCCGAAAAGGAGCCAGACGGACGTGACAGAAACGGAGGAGGGAATGGACGCGAAGGCCGTTTCGCAAACAGCGAGTACCCCGTCTCCCAGTAGAATGGCTTAGGCCGTTTGAAATTTGGCTCTTCCGGAACTACTGGGGATGCTGAGTGAGACGGAGACACAGCGCACGACCATCTTGGCCGGCTTGCGCGAGAATAGCGGCGACTGGACGATCGAAAGTGACTTAGGGTTCTGGCTCTCAGCTCGCGCATTCCAGCGTGTAGAAGTAAGAATACGGGCGGTGTTGGGACTGGGAATCGGGGTTTGAAAGTCGGACGGGACTGAAGGAGGAATGTCTCAATAATTACGTTGTTGCTTAGTCGGCGCACGTGATTTGGGCTCATCCCCGGACATTTACAAAAAGCAGAAAAGAGGAAAAGAAACGAGACTGCACGGCAGCGGGATGGCTAGCCCTTAAGTAGCGAGGAGGAAGCAGTAGGAGTACTTGTACTTGTACTTGTGCTTGCACCCGCCACTCAGCACCGCGCTCACAGCGCCCACAAAAGGCAGGCGCAGGACGCAAGGCAGAGCCACCGGCCTCACTCAGCTTGAGTGTCGCGGGCTGGGAGTGGACACGTATTTTTGTAGTGTTTCGTCGACGCCGTAGTCCGTTCGGCTCCCCGAGACTTTTGAGGTCGGACAGCGGTCCGGAGGTCGGGAGGGGCGTCCGTAAAGGGCTTGTTGGGGGGCGGCGTCTCGTTGGGGGCGCCGGGAGCGTGGCTGGCGCAAAGTGGCGAAGCACTGCGCTGCTGGCCATACGTAGCGGCACCCGAAAAAATGTTGTTGAGTTTTGCTTGTTCCAGCAGTGAGCCCCCAACAGCGAGTCTCCAACGGCGAGTGGACGAGTGTTCTAGTACTTGAGTACCTGTACAATGGCGTTATTCTACGGATCGCCCGGGCCCCAACAGGGTTCAGCGCGCTTGCTGCCGGGAAAAGAAGGGAGAGGCATGTGACTTGACTGGAGGAGACCCGGCCAAGAAGCTGCGTCACTCCGTTCTCGTCCATTAACGACATTACTACTGTCTTGCCCGGCTGCAAGCCATTGGCACTTTGCACCGGCATACGCTGTAATATTCATTCTCCGTACACGTACAAAGTACGTACAAATACCGTACAAAATACCGTGGCACACATCCGCGGTCTGCATTGTCCGGTTCACGACCCGTATTGTAGCACACACGCATAATAACAAGTACTTGTACTGTTACCAGTACACACACTAGCACACACACACACTATGTACTGTGCAATACTTTGTACTCCCGCAGACTTGACTTGGTATTAGTATTATCCGCAGCAACCGTGCCCAATCCACATCGCTTGTGCATTCAATACGAAGTGGGAGGGTGTTTGTCGTCGTCAGCGATCTTGGCGGCTCCAAACTCTTCTCTGGTGTGGAGCGTCTGGCAAGGCGCCGGATGCAGCCCACTGCAACTCTGCTTCTTCGTGCACGCCTCTCCATTCAACAACGCAGGGCGATGGCCTGACGAGGAACGGAGCGCGACAAATACAGAGAGCCATGGCGGCGTACAGCTCCTCGCCAAGATCGCGTCACTGAAATAGCACCGTCCCGCGCGCGTCTAACATTTTTCCGTTAGTACAGTACAACAAAGGACTCTGTACTGCTCGATCTCTCTCCTGCTCCTCCCTCCACCATACCCACCTACATCATGCCAGCCATCTCCGCAGTCTCACTCTTTTCGAATTTATAATCTCCTGCAGCTCCTGTAATTGCTTTCGCCAACGGCCGTTTCGGTGAAACCAACCCCAGCAAAACATCGACCTGGGAAGTAAGGGCCACCAAAATTCAAGTCCGCTCCGGAACTACCGGCCTTACACAAACTGCATAGCGCTACGTCGCTCGATTGAATTCTAAAACATTTTCTTTCTCACCATTCACTCGTTCACCAAGACACCAAGATGGTGCGCAATCGGGGTATTTCACGTCCCAATGCTGCCAGCTCCGTACGTAGCTAACCTTTTTGCTTTTGATCTAGTCCTATCCTTCATAACCCAGTTTGGGGGCCCTTCACGGTCCTCGGGCTCACCAGCGCCTCTAGTGGCATCGTCTGCGCAAACTGAACCTAAAAACTCTATGCCAGCTCCCCAACAACCCGATGGGTCACTACGAGAGTCCCCGCCTCCACGGGCCCGCCATGAACGTGCTTCCTCGAGGCCGCTATCCATGCTACAGACCTACCAGCCACCACTAATGGAGGTTGCGCAGGACACTTTGCCGGAGCTCCAGCCCATATTCACTTATCTAAACAGCCATTCGAACAAGCTTTACCAGGAGGGTTACCTCTTTAAACTCAATGACTATGACCAGAGTAAGGATTCTAAATGTGTCCTACGGCTGCGTACCTCCTATACTAACAATAGAGCCAGACGGGAAGCCTTGTTCGGATCGCAATTGGAAAGAATATTTTGCCCAGCTCGTGGGTATCATACTGTCGTTATGGGATGCCGCAGCTCTAGACGCATCGTCTCAAGACGGAGAGGTTATCCCGACATTCATAAATTTGACTGACGCTTCAATAAAGGTATAAATCCCAGGTTGGGCATACGGGCTAGAACTTACTCCTCCAGATTGAAACTGTTTTTACAAATCCCGATACCGGTGCTCCCCTCCAGCATGTGCTCAGTGTCAACACTGCCGGTAATAATCGCTATCGATTTCACTTCAATTCGCATCACTCGTTAGTCCAATGGACTGCTGGTATAAGATTGGCTATCTACGAACATACAACGCTACAGGAAGCATACACTGGTTCCTTAATTGCGGGCAAAGGCAAGGCTCTCCCAAACATTAGGGGGATCATGGATCGCACGAGATATAAACATGCGGACTGGGCCCGAGTGCGATTTGGGGCAGGTACACCTTGGATGCGCTGCTGGTGTGTCATTACTCCTCCGGATGAGAAGATGGTCTTGAAGCAGCAAAAACAACTCAAAAAGAGGTCTGCGTACGAGAACAGGAATCTACCGAAGCTAAAGGGAGATGTCAAATTCTATGACTCTAAAAAGGTTAAAAAAGCGAGGCTAATTGCAACGATAACGGATGCCTACTCCGCATACGCGATCTATCCTCAATCGAAACCACTTATCGACCAATCGACATTAGTAAAGGTTGAAGGGCTAGTCACTACGTATGACCGCTCTCCACCTAGCCCGTCGGAAGGGTTTGTGTTCGTCATGCCCGAAGCGCATGATGGGTTGCCCGGTTTCGAGATGATGATGCGGTGGCTCTTTCCAGTCTTCGATACGTTTGCCCTATATGGGCGGCCCCAGGCCCTTATCGCAGACGTTCTCGACCCACGTGGCCTCATGTTCGCGATGCCCAGGGAGAAGCGCTACGGCTACCTAGAGATAATTGATGTTGTATCATTAATTAACTCCGAGGGGAGCCAGAGGTGGACAGAGGGCCAGTGGAGAAAGAACATGAAAGAGCAAACGGCGCGGCGCATGAATGCGCTTTCGTCTAACACAAGCAGGACTGGTAGTACAAGCGGCAGTAGGAGAGGTTTAAGAAACAGTGTTCTCACACGTAGCGTTGTCACCTTTGACGACAACAATTCCACGAAGTCCAATCCATCGATAAGACAAGGCTATCGACCTTCCCAGGACGCCCATCTTTATAATTCTTTGCAAAGTAATACCGCGCCTCCGACCGCAAACGGCCAGCCGCAGCCCCACCGGCGTTCCATCTCGGAGGCGCAAGGTTATAGCCACTACCAAGGCCACGACCATACTGGGCTTCCGCCTCAACCTCCCCCACATATGTCCGGAATGGGCACTCCTTTCGGGTACTCAGAGTCCAATAGTGTCAACTCACGTATTGCTGCCAATGATGAGATGAGTCTCAGGGACGAAAACTTGCAGACCCGTGGGCTGCAGCAATCCTCTGGTCCCGAACATGTAGCTGCCCCTCCTACTTTTACACACAGGCCCGGCGATGTGCCACCCAACCTACCACAACAGTCCGAAGAACTTAGAAGAGCCAACAGCCGGATTTCGGCTAATACACTCGCATTGTTATCTGGTGCGAGCAGCGTTGCAACAGCTGGCGCTATGGCTGCTTGGAGGTCAAGCCAGGACCAAACGGGGGGCAACGGAGAAAGAGCGCTTGGGCACGACACACACGGGAGCGGGCCAACAGTAAATCACCCCAATGACGACAGTGGTGGCCCACCTAGTGGTTATGGCGGTATCCGTGACGGTACGGAGATACTAAAAAGTAGAAACTCAGTTCAGGGCCACCCGCTGCCCCCACCTCCACCCGCAGAACCCGTTGAATTATATTTCGACTCTGGATCTTATTCCCGTGAACCCCCTCCAGCCCATCCACACAACCAACCGCTACAGCCACAGACAGTGCAACGAGCGCCTCCTACCCCTTCAGGAATCGCCAACCCATCCTCTAGATTCGATGGATCGGCCGGTCACGCACCGGGAAGATACTCGTACGAGGATGAATATTACGAAGCACAAGACCAAATCTCTGGCCAGGAAAACTCCGCCCCGCCCATACCACCTAAAGTCCCCGTTTCAGAAGCGCAGTCACCTCGTAAACTACCGGCTCTAACAACTAATTCCAGCATTATAAGAAAGCCCATACCAGGCCATGCGCAAAGCACTAAGAGTAACCACGCCGAATCACCTGTAACTCCTTCTGACTCGAGCAGCTTGCGACGTCACATTCTTAGCCAAGGTGCTCTGGATCAAATTTTTCCTCGCAGCGAGTCACCACAGCACATGGATAGGACGGATATGCTTGACCTACAACGTCAGCCTAGCTCGGAAGGCAGCAACTACGACAATGACACAACCGCATCCCCTGATTACGCTAGTACTCGCAAGAGCTCGGAGACCAAGAGATCCGCTGTCTCAGTCGAGAAACCACGAGCCGGAGTCAAACGCACTGTTGGATCAACGGATGAGGACGAGGTAGTTGTTGGCGATGCTCATTATAGAGTCGGCTCTCAACAAGCAAGTTCTGAACTAATAGATATTGACTTTGGTCGCACATACAATTACGCTGCGGGACCGCAGGGACGCCCCAGTACTAGTGGGACCTTAACGCAGTCAGTGCACGACAGAAGCAAGTCTTCCGGCTCTAGAGAGCTATACACATCGAGCAGTGGTAATCACAGCATTTTAGATGGAAGCCCTGCAGGTGCAGATGATATGAAGAGGCGCAACTCGTATGGCTTCCCTGGGAAGGGCAGCCCTGGAAACCATTCCCGAGAGCAGTCAAGACCGCCAAGTCGTAACCTCACAACCCCCGACCCATACCGGACCTCACCTTCTGGAATTGATGCCGAAGGTCGCCGCAGTATGATTTGGCAACCGGCAGTATCGGCTGGCAGTCCTGGAAGGCAAGGCGAGAAAATAACGCCAGAACAATTTGTACAGCAGCGGGCTGCCCAACCTCAGATCCGCGCCATCCCTGGTAATCCGCATCAACGAAACCAGTCTACTAATTCCCTGGGCATGATGACTCCGCCTCTGAGCCGTGGCTCTCCAGGTGAGGGCCCAATAACTCCTAAGCCACGCAATAGCTTCATAGATCACCCGCCCAGACCCCACTCTAGAGGTGCATTTGCCCCCCAAGGTTCTGGGGATTATTCAACTCGACTTTCCGCCCGTGAGCGGGAGTATGTCTCTAAGGTGACTGGTTTGCCCCTCATTGACATGGCTGGAAATCCTTCACAGCAGGCTCCAGCTGCCGGTCTAATAGGAGCCATCGAAGCTCGCCAGAGGGAGAAGAAGGATATCAAGGAGGGCGTTAGTGGGCAAATGGTTCAGAAAACCATCGCGCAACGCCAGCAGCAGCAGCAGGCTCAGAATACCTTGTACAGCCAGGCAGACCCAAATGCCCAGTATGGCAGTACGGCACCTACGGGCATAATTCCCCAAGCCCAGTCTCCTGTTCTCCAGCAATTCAATCCGCAGTTCGGTTCGGGTATGGGCCAGCAAGCACTGGTTTACGCACAGGGTGGGGTTTGGAACAATCCCCAGCGGCCCCCCCAAGAGTATCCTTATTTTGGCGGTAATCAGCAGGCCCGGGGTTCTAGGACTTGAGTTCATTCCGCTTCTCTCTCTTCCTTTATTTCATTGTCCATCAGCGATGCTCCATTTTCCTTTGTATGTTGAGGATGGCATGGGAAGGGGGATCGCCTCTCAGCGGACCCCCACTGAAATCTATCACTTTGAAACGAACAGCAAGTTAATGGTATAATTTTGCCTCATGCACGCGGCGCAATCAATTGAGCGGTGCTATTTGCGGTAAGAGTAGGACGGTATTTCCAAACTAACACCGAGTAGGGTTTCTTTCTCCCGGTTCATTTGTCTTATTTTTCCGGAATTGTACTTGCACTACATCCTTTTTTTCGTTCTTCTTTTAAATAGTGCTTCGACATGCACTCGGAGGTCGGAAGGGGCTGGATGGATGGATGGTATATAGTTTTTTTGCGTCTCCCAATGAGCCTCTTTTTCCCATGGAAATCCATATATATACAATTTCATCCGTAAAACGTAAAAACTCCCCCTCCCCGTATGTGCGCGTGCTCTTTCTTTTTTTATATTCTTTTTTCTTCCATATCTTCGGTGTGCAAAAGGAAGAGTAGAGAATGGCAACGGAGGTAGACTACACCTATATTCATCGCAGTCTCCCTCCCCTTCTAGGGCGGTAACGAGTTGGTATGGTCACGAACAAGGGCAGGAAATTTTTTATTTTACCATTCCCATTCACACAGACTTCAATTCCGGGTGATTTTATCTATTAATATATCCCATTTCGATTAACAAACCCGTTTATATGTACATGAAAAAAAAAAAAAAAAAAAACAAGGCGTCATTAGGAAGAAAGAAAGGTTGTTCGTAATGCGTGGAAATCCGTCCCTTCGCGTGCTCGTTCATTCGTCAAGGTCGAGGCATGTTTGTTGAGCTACGTTTGTAGAGGGGGGTCGAGGAGGTTAGTTTCCGAACAAAGGGTTAAAAGGGGGTGGAAGTAGTGTTACCATATACGCGACTGGCGGACTTGATAATAATTTCAGCTTTGAGTTGGAGTTTCTGTTCCTGCAAATGCTCATCTTCAGGGGTCAGTCGTAGTTTTCGGGGTTGCGCCTGGTAGGTTCACCAATTACTACTAATGCAACAACAACGTATTGGCTTTGAACCGCTCACCAGCTTCAGTATGGGAATCACGTCCTTGGGTTCTGCGTGCGCAACGGCTTTAACGCTCTTGATTCCATTCTCCCAGAATATCCTCGCGGTTCTGCTCTTAATAAAGGCCACCATTGAGAGCTCCAAGAGGTCTGATTTCGCACCTGTGTGTATGCACATCATTAGCCTAATAAAAGAGCCTCCGAGTACGTGTAGTCAAACAAACCAGCTCTTAATCTATCACTCATATGCTCCAACACAACAGCGAGCATCGACCACCCCATCCGCTCACAGAACTTGATCATACCGGCCGCGAACCCATGGCACGCTTGCGCGAGGCTCTGGACGTGGCCTCGTGGGATGTCGTATTTGCGAGCTACGAGGTGGATGGGCATCTCGTTGCAGAGATCACGAAGCTGGAAGGCGGAATAAAAGCGTCGGTAGATGCGAGCAAGGGTGATATCCTCAGGAGTGGTTTCTTTTAGGATGCCTCCTTGGGCCCTGGGTGCGGTCCGTCAGAGGGTACTAGTCTGAGCAAATTAGGGGGAGGAAGTAATCTTACATCCTGTTGACGAAGCTTCCTTTTATCCCAACACAAGTGGATACCCTCACGCCACTGTCGTCAAGGCTATCCATCTCGTTCCTAAAAACTCGCCAATTAATGTCGACTACCCCTGCCCCCGTCGTCTGTACAGGTGTAAACATATAAAAAATATGCATTTCCCCGTCCATCACAAAGGCTTGGAGGGCTCTCCCTATTTCTTGATATATGAAGATCCCGTCTTCGTGAGTGAGACAAGCGGCAACAATTGCGTGGCCAAGACGAGTGGCTTCATATGAGCCACAGGTATCTTCCGAGATGAGAGAATCGCTAGTCAGTGATGCTAGAGATTCTTTGGTAAGATTAAGCAAAGCTGGATGATCAGCGGAACTAGTAGAGTGGTATAGTAATGTCCGCTTGATGTAGTCATCGATACCTTCCCGGCTAGTAGCAAGCCTGGTGGTGATGACTTCCAACAGAGCCCTAATTGCGGTTCAGATTAGCTCGCGGAACCGAAAAGACGATGGGACTTACCTCTTGATGCCTCGCTTCCCTGGTGTCAGGCAACTTTGTATGGTTGGTATGTCGGCCTCCATTAGCTGCGCAACCTCTTCAACGTCGTCACCCCGACAGCACAAATAGGTTTCGCCGATTTCGTCCTTGCCTTTGCGGCCAGCACGGCCTCGCATCTGTTTCCTAAATCTCAAGTCAGTCGTAATTAATGACAAGGCAGAGGAAGGTCCGCTGAAAACACACAACATCGTTGGCCCAACTAAATCTCGACCCATTCTTGCTCCATGAAGAATAACCCTTCTTGCGGGTAAATTTATGCCAGCTGCTAAACTGCATGTTGCAACTACAACCTTGATGATCCCCTTGTCGAACGCATCCGCAACTATATCCCGTTCCTCCGTCGTTAATCCGGCATCTATTCTGTAATGAGTTCATGGGACAGAGAAGATTGAGGTGTCTTAGACCTGGGGGAAATTACGATGAAATGCAACACCCTTCATGACAGTCTTTCCAAGCGTAGAATCAAGTCCAACACTTGTATTGCGGAGATTTCCTATAACATCCTTCCTCCTATCCCTTATCTCGTCGGATAGTTCACTCTCGTCCGGCATGGTTTGGCTTATTATTGTAGCGTCATTCTCGCAGCCTTTGCGACTGCTGCAGAACACCAATACACCGTAGCCAGCACTGACTGTCTCGTGAGTCAACGAGACAACAGCATTAACCAGGTCGCTACAAAGCGCGCTATGCTCTGATGGCTTGATTATCCGGAGCGGTCCCATGTTAGAAGACGCGGCCGTTCGTCTGTGAGTTCCTAGCATCTCAGCGGAGATTGAAGCGGGGTAGATGGCATTGCCAAATACTAGATATTCATCTATCGGAACAGGTCTATAGTCTGACTCAAAAAACCGGGCATTGAGCCACTTGGCTAGAAGGTGTAAGCTCTGTTTCTCTTAGTAAACATATACCGCATTGCGGAGGCCGAAGCGCCGTCATACCGGCAATGTGGCACTCATACCCACAATCTGGACGCCTTGTTCCACACTTAGTAATTTTGAGATCATGAGTTCTATGAGATAGCCTCTGTGATCGTCATCAATCATATGGAACTCATCCATTACGAGCACCCCTAGATCATCGATAGCACAATCTTCTATCGCTGAGTTGACCAAAGAGTTTGCCTGTCAAGGTCCTAATTAACATATATATAGATTTGCCGAAGGAGAGGTTGGATATGGGGAGCCACCTTCTCAATTGTACAGACGGCGATGTCAGTGTCTGACCAGGTTGTTCTCGACTTGCTGCCTCCAAAAAACCCAACAACGCGAATATTGGACTCGCCCCTTAGACTCGTCGCCCGTTTTGGCTGAAACTCATGCTGGGATGATTCTTGATCCCTCTGGACACCCTCAACAGCCCTCCTCAGCCACTTCATTTTTTCCTGTACTAGTGCAACATACGGGAGGACCAAAATGGCTTTCTTTCCGGGGTTCTCGATAATCCTCTTGAGCATAAGTATATCCGCCACAAGCGACTTTCCACCACCTGTAAATATTGTCAGTTTTCCTCTTGCCCCTCCGGAAGCGGTCAATAAGAGTAAACCTGTTGGAGCCGTGTATACTAAGTTCCGCTCGCCAGTCAAATGCCCGCGGCCCAATAGACATCTTGACTGCCAGGGGTAGATGCTGTTCACACCCATAGAAGAGAAATTTACCACGAGCCTCTCTGGAAGCCCATAGCTATGGTGGGACAAGGATAGAAGCGGGTTTTGGGATGCGGTTTGTGTCGACTTTAGGAGTCTCCGTTGACTGTACTCTGTGATGCCGGGAACTTGATCCGCAGCAGCCGAAACAGTGCGGATCTCACTAGCCCTCAGCGTAGGTCCCCGCTGTGGTCCTATCGTCGGACGCTTGAAGGGTGTGGACGGAAGTTGATTTGTCTTGTCGCTCAGAACAGACCCATAGCTTCGTTTGGCCCCAGCTATGGAGTAGGTCTGCTTACTGCAGAGGTCAACAGACGTCTCAAAGCCCGAGGTATGCACCATCTCGGGGAAGCCAGTTACTTATTGTATGTTGCACTGCACGCGCCAGAGCGCACACATCTACAGAGTATGTGAGGGACGGGAGCACAGGCGTGTACATGTACAGTACATTGGAACGTGGTGTCGCGACACAGAGCATTGAGCACAGTAGAGCACAGAGTACTATTCTGTTATGTAACTCTGCCTCGCCCACAGCGGTTTGCTTGTTTACGCCGTTGTGGCAACGGAAGCGGCGGGATGTTTTTCCGGATCACCTGACTCGAAGCACGACCTCGACGTTGCAATAATCCGCCAGAGCCCTATTTTCCCCTTTGGCGCATCTCCAGAGGTGAGAGGCGGTCAACCAGCGTTCGTGCATGTCAGCGTCGAGGGACCTGATTTGGGCTGGGGAAGTGCAAGCAGACCCAGCCCGGAAGGGCCGGTCCCTGTTTCTTTGGGCAGGGCAAAGACTCGAAATGGCGGGTAGGCTGCGTGAGGAACAATGGAATAAATTTTTTGTCTCGCGCTTGTCGCTGCGTCAAGACAGCCTAGTGCCTAGTGGCTGTATGGGATACGTAACAGCGAGTAGGAGCGATGGTATACTACGTTGGGTGTTCTGGCTAGAGCGAAGTTCCCCAGCACGAACTCAAAGAACTTGGCTCCGTGCTTGGCCCTGATATCCGAAGAGATCCACATCGCGCGGCTCCAACACCCCCAACGCCCTACCGTAGACGCTGCGCTGCTGATGGCTGCAGGCTCTGTCGGACGGCGGGTTTCTGCTGCCATCCGGGCTGCAAGAGCCCCGTCGTCCGCAGCAGTTGCGGCCCTGGCTGCAATACTAGTAATCGGTTGAAGTAGCTTGATATAAGGATTGGCTGCACGGGTCCATCCGCGCGTGCACTTCCCATGTCTGACTGAGTTGCCCCCAGGGCTCCCACCACTTCCCTCCACTTGCCTCTCCACCTGCCTCTCCACTTGCCTCTCCACTTGCCTGCCTCTCCACTGGCCTCTCACCTCCCTCTCCCACACGTTGTCCTGCTCTCACGCACCCCCTCTCCTCTTTCTTTTTCAGCCGGTTCCTTTCCCTGGGCCTTTGCTCCTCGGACTTCCCTCGAGCTTTTGGCGTTCCTGAGCGCTTCTATTTTCCAATTCCGGCTGGCTTCGACATCCAATCCCACCCCCAGCGGATTCATTTTAGGCATATTGAACATTCTTGTGTCGCGAGACCTCCACAGTCGCCTTGCATCATTGATATCCGGAGTCAACTGTCCTAATAGACTTATCCATTATCGGCCCAGCTTATTCCGCAGGATCACGCAAATAGATCGTATGCATCGAAAGATAGAGTAGCCGTTTGTCAAGTTTCCCAATAATCTTGAAATTGGCGCCTATTGAAACCGTGGGACTCTGCTATTAGAGACTCCCCTCGCGGTCACTGGCAATTTAGAGCTCCCAAAGAACCCACAAAGGAGCCGAGACGCCCACTCGATGGCTATGGCGGATGACGCCGACAAACCGCCAACGACCGTTCCTGGCACAACACTTGCCGCCCACTCGCGAGAGGCTCCGTCAACCAGTCCATCGCCCTCTGCCACGGCCGATGCTGGTGCTGCGAAATCCCTTGCAAACGTCACTTCGGCTTCGACCAAGGCAAATGCTTCGCAGCCAATGACTTCTACATCGTCGTCATCATCCAATCCGTCAATCAAAGATGCCACGACCTCCGGCACGCCCTCCGCGTCCCCCTACGGCACTCGCTCGCGAAATAGAGCCACCGCTTCACGTCCAAACTATGCCGAAGACAAAGAATCAGAGATGGATTACGAATATACCTCCAAGACGGCGCCGACGGCTGATTCCCAGGCTACGGATCTAGGTCGACTGTCTGGGGTGAGCACACGCCGAGCTTCAGCCGTTGCAAATGGGGCAACTACGATGACAGCAACCAACTCCTCAGGATCAGCATCCTCAAAGGATCACATTCCAGGCACATCATCATTTTCGGCCAACCCTACAAATGCGGGCTCATCACAGTCAAGGAAACGGAAAGCTGCTGGGTCGGTGAACGCAGCCCCTAGCCCAAATGGCCCGACGGCTGCCGGCCACGCGATGGCCAGAAAAGCGAGTACTGCTGCAGCGTCCGCGGGCGGAGCTAGGGAATCGAATATGCTCACGTTTGAGAACTGTCAAGGGTATTTAAAAAATGGCAAGTTAAAGGCAGATGATGGAACGGTTCTGGCTGTCAATGGTAAGCAGTTCCACGCCCTCGACCCCAGCGGAGATGTCTGCAGATTTCGCAAAAACATTTTAGGCACAATACTGTGGGAGAAAAAATCGCCCGTTATTGCTGTTGTTGGTTTTAATTTTTATAGCAAAAGCTAATCACCCTTACTCAACCAGATCACGTCTACCTCATTTGTGAACCTCCGGGAGAGCCGTATTACCTCGCCCGAATAATGGAGTTTCTACATATCGAAAACGAACCGAATCTACCAATTGATTCATTACGGGTCAATTGGTACTACCGACCTCGTGACATTCAGCGCAAAGTGAACGACACTCGAGTCGTCTTTTCGTCGATGCACTCTGATACTTGCCCTCTCGCCTCACTGCGAGGAAAGTGCCAGATACGGCACAGGAGCGAAATAGAAGAGATAGACGACTACCGGAAACTCAAGGACCGTTTCTGGTACGAAAAGATGTTTGATCGATACATCCATCGATACTATGAAGTTATCCCAACAAGCCAGGTAATCAACGTTCCCAGCAGGGTCAAAAAGGTGCTTGATGAGAGGTGGAAGTTCGTCATCGTGGAGATTGGTCGAGGGAAAGAGCTTACAAGCGACGTCAAGTCATGCAAACGGTGTGCTGGATATGCTGCAACGTAAGTGTAAATCGCATCAAAATATAGGCGCCGGGTCTAACCACCTTTACTAGCCCTGATTCCGTCGAGTGTGCGGTCTGCAACTCAACGTACCATATGAATTGCGTACGTCCACCATTGCTGAAAAAGCCGTCGCGCGGATTTGCTTGGGCTTGCGCCCCATGTAGTCGCGCCCAAGAACGGAAGCTCGAGGCTCGCAACACACCCCTCGTCGGCGAGCTTACTGCGGATCCTGATGAAGAGGAACTCTACGACGAAGACGAAGAAGATGCACTGAGCCCGGAAGGAACAGGTGGTGGGACGAGTTCGTCTCGCTCCCAAGAGCATGATCTTATCCACCCAGCTACAGCAGAGCAAATTGCACATGCAAAGCTATGGCCCTATAGATATCTAGGCATTCACTGTAAAGTGGAGGATGCTCTTGATTACGACGACCGAATATACCCCCGGGCAAGTTCTAGGCTGGGTCCAAGGCACCAAGCTAATGTCAATGTATGGCATGGCCATCCCGTGGAGTTGGTAAAACCAGCCGACATTAAGAGGAAATATGTGAAGGGCGGTAACCACAAAAAGGATACCAAGCCATCCAAAGAGACTCTAGCTGCATTGGAGGCAGAAAAAATCGCAAAGGAGAAAAGGCCTAAATGGGTCATGGACGAGCCAACTGGCTACATACACCGCGGTGAAGATCACAACAACCGCGATCCCGAAAATACCGCACAACTCATTTTCAGAATTCCTAAGGTCGGTGAACTAGCTGAGTTGTCCCGAAGTCGTTCCATCTCAGACGATACCGAAATAAAGCATGAGATTGAAAATCGAGAACAGGTTGTCGACGAATACATGACTAGAGCAAAAGGTCTGTCGAAGATTATTGGCGTGGAAGATTACTCGACGAACTTTTTGGATAAGGCCTTGGAGATTCTCTGCAAAAACAACTTTGATAGCGAGCTTTCACTCAAGCAATTGAGAGCCGTACATAAGCGGAAAGACTTAAAAGAGCCGGAATTGAAACCAGACGAAGTCAAGCGATTTGAAGAAGGAGTTAGTAAGTACGGCTCGGAGCTGCATAATGTCACTAAATACGTCAAAACCCAAAAGGAAGCCGATATCGTTAGATTCTACTACATGTGGAAAAAGACGGAGAGGGGTAGGAAGATATGGGGTAATTATGAGGGCCGCAAGGGGAAAAAAGAGGCCAAACGGGCCGACCATAATGCTGGGAAACTTGTGGATGATGTGGCCGACGACCATGACGACTCTGCATTTGATGGAGGCAAAGCCGCCGACAAGAGGAAGGGGTTTGAATGCAAGTTTTGTTCCACGAGAAGCTCGACGCAATGGCGGCGAGCTCCTGGAGTAGCTCCTGGTACCACAATCCTCGCAGACGCCAATGGTAAGGGAGGAAACAAGGATAAGGGAGCCCAGCTCATCGTAGCCCTTTGCCGAAGATGCGCTGAGCTATGGAGACGATATGGTATCCCATGGGAAGACGTGGACGAGGTCGCGAAAAAGGTTGCTCAAGGCGGTGGACGGGCCTGGAAGCGAAGAATAGATGAAGAACTTCTAAAGGAGCTTGTTGCCGCGAACGAAGCCGCAGCAGCGGGGGCAAACAGCCTCGCTGTCACCGCTGCTGGTGGTGCCGCCGGCGGCACGCCAGCCCCTGCTTCACTGACCCTCCAGTCAACCCAAGAACCTCCTAAGAAGAAGCTAAAGACGACGCAGGAGAGTATTGCATCTCAATCTCCCTCAAATGGTACCGTAGGTACGCCGGCAGCTCCAAGCAATCAGAAGAAAAAAGTTGTGGAAAAGTCAGTTCCGCAACCCGCTCCCCCTGAAATCCCGAAACCGAAAATATTGCCTTGCGCTATCTGCAAAAGGATGGAGCCAACGGGCGAACAGCATCTCTCGTGTAGGGAATGTAGGATGTCCGTTCATAGAGACTGCTATGGCGTTGGCGAGGCTCGAAGTGCGAATAAATGGGTTTGTGATATGTGCTCCAACGACAAAAACCCCCAGGTCTCGACGGTAGGATCCACCTTTCAGATTCGGCTGCGTCTTCATTTGCTGACTTTAGTACAGTTATACGAATGTGTCCTCTGCCCCGTAGACTTTACAGAACACGAGTTTGTGGACCCACCGAAGATCTCTCACAAGAAGAAGACCGACAAAGAGCGGGAGAAAGAGCGGACTGAACGAGATAATGCAATAGCAGCTGCTGAATATTATCGGAAGAGACAGGAAGACATGAATCGTCCAATCAATCCTCGAGAACCGCTAAAGCGCACAGCAGGAAATAACTGGGTGCATGTGATTTGTGCAGTGTGGGCCCCAGAGATAAAATTCGGTAATGCAAAAGCATTAGAGCCTTGTGAAGGTATTGGCAACATCGCTGCCTCGAGGTATCAGCAAGTTTGCAAGATATGTAAGAGTGACAAAGGGACTTGCGTATCCTGTCACCAGTGCCATGCCACAGGTGAACGCCCCTTCTCCTAGTGATAGAATTGATATACTAATACTAGTGTAGTTCATGTCACTTGTGCGCACAAAGCGGGCTATATCCTAGGCTTTGACATAACACCTATCAAAGGTTCACGGCGGGATCACATCAACACTGTTACACTCGGAAATGAGACAGGTTCGATGACGCCTGTGGTCTGGTGCAAGGATCACACTGTCAAGACTATTGTGCATCAAATAAACGAGGTGGTAGATGGAACTGGCCCGAATGCTTTACAACTTTATGTCCGGAACTACAAGCAAGCGGATCTCACTCTGACTGGCACTGTACGGAAAGCGAATTTGATTAATCCGCCTACCAAGGCGGTCACACAAAGCTCGACAGGAACATCCGGAAACCGCCGTGCATCAGCGGGAACCACGCTAAGTGGGGCAGCAGCTGTTACTTCTCCTCAATCTATCGATGGAAGCGGGGTCACCCATACTAGCGACAATCCAGAGGCTCCAGCTAAAAAATGCTGTGTAGCCTGTGGTATAGATGTCAGCCCAAAGTGGTGGAAAGTCCCCTCAAAGGCACCGCCATTGCAAGTCTGCCAAGGCAAGACCTCCAGCGGTCATCCTCCACAGCCAGTTGAAGGCTCTCCAAACGGGGCAATGGTGAACGGCGACAATCCACATGACGTTAGTCACACCGAGCATCATGCGCCGTCGCAGCAGTCCCAGTCACCACCCCAGCGAGGAAGTAGTGGAGCGACAACCAACGGAGAAGTAATGAATAATCCTGCAGCCATTGCTGCTGCTGCCCTTACCGTGGACACAGTCATGCCTCAAACAGAGAAGCTAGAGACAGCACCTTACGTTGCGCCAACTTTTCAGTGCCACAAATGCCATTGGAAACTGCTAAACCGAGAGCCGACCCCCCCAGTAACCAGCCAATTGCCTCCACAGTCAGCTCCAACGCCACCGCATGCTCCCCCTTCCCACCTCGCTAATTGGCCTTTGACGACCCCGGTATCCTCACATATACCATTTCAAAACTGGTCCCACTCTCTGAACACCCCTCCTCAAAACGCGCCACCACCCCGTCACTTGGGTGATTCTGTTCCTTTACATCAGGTCAACGGCGTGCCGAAGCCATCTCAGCTCAATGGCTCTCCTCGACCAAGTAGACCTCCGACACATCAACCAAGTGGGACCCCCCCATATCAAATAAGTAGGGCTCCTCATCAACTAACCGGGCCCCCTCAACCACTTCACGGGAGCGGACAACCTCTACACCAACTGAACAGTCCTCTTACGACACGTCAATCTAATGGACCCCCACCACATCATCAATTGAATGGGACCGCTTCCCAATCACACAACATACTCGAAAGGCCTCACTCGCAGCACGCAGCTAATGGAGCTCATACTCAGTTAATAACCAACGGGCCTCACCCGCCTCGCGCAACAGATGCAGCGTTCCCAATCTCTTCCCATGGACCTCCTCCATTTGGGTTACCACAAGGAAGCCAAATTCACGCGATAATGAATGCGAATGACAGGCCACAGACTCCTCAAGGCCCAGCAACAACGCATTCCGCAAACGGAGTGCGACAAGGGACTGATGGACGAGCGTCCAGTGGAGCGAGTGCAAGTCCTTCACTGCGAAACCTACTCTCTTAACTGCTTACGTCGCGATATGGATCTCCTATTTGACCTCACCATGTACTCTATTGTAATACGATCCATTATGTTGAGGTCGATATTGCAGTGGGTTCCCGGGGTTTTTTTTGTTTTTTTTGTCAACCGGAGGCGCCATATCGTCAGCCAACAGATTTATGTATTATAGATATCTGATGTGCGATAGAAAGCCTGGGACGTTCCAGACAATGAAGGATGAAGGGTTACGATACCGAGGGATGGAAGGCCATTCTGGGTTTTTGTCACATAGCTTCCACTATCATAAAGATGCGCATGTACTCTGTACTCGAAGTTAACCAGTTGTATGCAATGCGTTGTTTTACCTCATTGAAACATACAACGGAAAATGCGCGGGTGCCGGCCAGAGCACCAGGCTTTGGAAAGCATGGAACGAAACGCCCAGGCATAACTAGCATCTACAGAGTACTCTACTCCGTGCTCGGTATGCATGTATGCAGACCGCAGACTATACCGAGTCCAAGAGCCCGAGTCTAAGAGCATGAGCACGCTAAACAGGGATAGCGCTCTGTTCCCCCGCAGAGCCGCGGTCCATCACCAAGCATCAACCCGCGAGAGACAGGATCGAGACGGTGTCCGCCGCTCAGGGCTTCGGTATATATTTCAAAATGAAAAGCACCCACAGCTGATCCAGGCAGTCCTGCATGCACATTGTCAGCGTCTGGATGTGTGTCTCGAGGTGATGTGTCGGGGTCGCTCGACCAAATACAGACGGTGCAGGACGACCTGCTCTGCTCCCCAACACTGAGAGCATGAAAACACTGTTGTCCACCCACATCTACGTGCTCACGTCGCTTTCCACGTCTCATCTGTAAGCTTCTTTCAATTTCTGCACAAACCACCACGGGCATTGCTGCACTGCTGCGCTCCAACTCGCACGCTGCATCACCCTCTCCATCACCATGGATGAGAGCGAGAGAGCTATCGTTGACCAAATCATAAAAGACCTGACCTTTACGAATCCAAAGCCCAAGAGGTCGACGTCGTTTGACGAAAACCCGCACAAGCCATCGAAGACCCCAACACCAGCTTCCAAACGCCGTAACTCTGGACCATTGTCGCGGGCTGTTAACGCTCGATACCCAACGCTTAAGCCATTCGGGGACTTCTCGATAGGCAGGCCGGCCAGAGTGAAGCGCAAGCCTCCCGCCATTGTCTTTGCCTCTCCAGATCCCGACGAGAAGGAGCCCTCTCGCTATGTCTTCCCTCCAGAGATCCTGACGCCCTCAGCCAACCCGCCAGAGACGCCCAAGCCCCACCGCCTCGCAGCAGCTCCCTCGTCGGAATACTCTAGTCCGTCCAGTTCGCCCCACCAAAACTCCCTCCACTCCTCCGAGAACCCGCCCGCGGCAGGCAAGCCAGAACATTCACCCTACCACATCACTTCTAGAAAGCCCATTGATTCACTGTCGGGGCTCAGCCTCCCGCAGACCTTACGGAGAGGCCAGGCCAGCACCATCCTGTCCTCCTCCCTCGCCCAGCCGGATGCACAGGGCCCTCCTCTCAACGGTCATATCCACAACAAACCAACCCCAAGCGAGCTTGCAGCTCCAATTATTCTGAAGCAAGAGACGGTCTCTACTCACAATAGGTTTCCCCAACCCCCAGAGATATATCTAGATAGCCTTGGGCACTGGACCCCTCCTGCGCCTCCCAAATCCCCTCTTTTCGCTAGATCAATCACCTACCCACAGCCGCTCGAAAGCGAGTTATTTCCAACCAGCACGCATTCCCTGCCAGTACAATCGACGACCCCGGCCATGTCTGCTGACAATCTTTTAAATCCTGCCTCGGCGCAGGCAGGCGCGTTTGGCATCAGCAAGTCAAAGATCGTCGCCGCAGCTGAGAAGCAACAGGCAATTGTTCTTGAGAAAGCAAAGAAGTTGAATGTCCCGCCACCACCATACAAACTCCTCGAACTCGTTGGCAAGGGAAGCTTCGGTCTTGTGTTTAAAGCGTATGTTACTGCCGGCTTTGCTGGATAGGGTCTATCTAATGCGAAGAACTACAGCAAGCACCATCCTACGAACCAAATCGTGGCCGTGAAGATGATGAATATGGACCAGATGGACCAGGAATACCAGGTCGGAGATCCCACTGACGCGATCAAGGATCTAAGTGCAGAAATAACCGCGCTTAAAGAGCTCAGGGAGAGCGGTGCGAAGAACGTGAATATCATGCTTGACGCCTTTGTTCTCGACAATGAGATGTGGATTGTTGCGGAATTTTGCACAGGTGGAAGTGTTCACGCGTTGGTAAGTACATCAGTTTCAGTCGAACCAAAACTCTTTACCTGTGTTCCCATCTGACGACAAGCTGGCGATTCCCTTTGCTTTACTTCTGCTTCTGCTCTCGGGTGGTCTAAAAGATCCTAACCTTGCATAGATGAAAGCAAGACCCCAGATAGGGCTCGAAGAGAAGTATATTATAGTTATTGCACGAGAGCTTGCGGAAGCCCTAAAGTGGGTGCACGATGTAGGGATGATTCATAGAGACATCAAGGGCAAGTAGACCTACTACAGTTCTAGCCAGTCCCTAGGCATTGCCCCTACTAACTGGGTTATTGTGCTTACAGCCGCGAACGTCCTTATTTCTGAAGATGGAAGTGTCCAACTCTGCGACTTTGGGGTGGCTGCAATGCTGCAAACCAAGGATGAAAAGAGGCAGACAATCCTGGGCACACCTAATTGGATGGCGCCTGAGCTACATTCCCGAGGTTCCAACGTCCTCTACGGGAAAAACGTGAGCAGACCTTTTATCCCTAAAAGTCGCCAGGCCTGTTGCTGACATGTGGCCAGGTTGATATCTGGGCGTTCGGCTGCACCTTGTACGAGATGGCGACGGGATACCCACCATATCATAGGGTTCCTCACCACCTCCTTGGATCCAAAATAGCTCGTCAAGTACCAAGATTAGAGGGGGGCAACTACTCCGACAGTTTGCGCGATTTAGTCGCACTCTGCCTAGAGGAGAACCCCAGTCTTAGGCCACCAATTGATTCCGTTCAGAAGCACGTTTACCTTGCCAATACCGTTAAAAAGTATCCAACGGGCTCGCTCAAACAGTTGATTCGCGACTATAGAATCTGGGAGTTCTCGGGTGGCCAACGTAACTCCCTGTTCTCTGCTGGAGGTGCGCAACAGCTTGATCTACCATCTGATCAGACCGGAGACGATGATTCTTGGGATTTCGGCACGAGGTTTAGTAGCGTCATCGGCAACCCAGACGAGACCAACCATGAGC
>JAJDFE020000470.1:0-29284 GCA_021527465.2 Geoglossum glabrum | reverse complement strand
CACTCCCTCGGCCAGTCTCATGACGCGCGAAGTCCTCCCCGACGACTGTTCATCAATCGAACCCGCCTGAGATCCTGCATTTCTCGTAGCAATGCCCTTTAACTCACTCCCCGAGCTCCCCCGCACGAACCCGGGCCCTCGCACTTCGATGGCATCTTCACGACTGACGATGCCAGAGGCGCGCGTACAGTCATTTACCTACATTTGGTTTTTAAGCTGTGGGGTGAGGGCCAGCGCCGAAGGCAAAGGAGATGGTAGCGCGGATTCCCCAAGGCAGGTCCTAGTGTTAGATGAAGAAGGTGGGTTCAGTTGCTTGTGTATCGAGTTGGTCCAGGGAAGACTGAGGATTGCGCGCAGCGACGCCGGATTTCGAGTTGGAGATTGAGAAGTATGGTGCGAAAAACCGCGTGGGAAATACGCACACTACTGTTGCGTACGCCACTCTTTAGTCGTTACTATCCCGCCTACTGAGGGGTTATTGGCTAGCTTCCTCAATTCCCGATCGAGCGTCTTTACCGGCCGATTACGTGAAACAAATAAATTACTGGAGGAACACTGGTTTGTCTCATTTGAGGCGTTGGAGCTCGTATCCATGGACACAGAGTCGTGCTATCTCTCAAGTTTCAGGGAGGTTGGAGGCGACCTTTGCCTAGGTTAGTCAAGCCACGTATCGCGGTTTCATTCATTCCCACCAACTAGTCCTTCTACATCAACGTTCTAACAGGCGCTAGAAATATGCTACAACGCCAGGGAGAGCCTAGCGTACCATTCACCGGAGGCGGACGATGCAGACGATCCGAAGAGCATAGACATCATTCTAGACCACCATGCCGAGCCTTTGTATTCCAGATACAACCTCATAACCGGCCAAACGACTTTCGCAATCCTCGATAGCCTACCATCATTCCGTAGCCAAGTTTCCGCCCTCAAAGACGCTGTCCGATCACCCACACCTCGCCTCCACCCCTTCACTCTCCACATCGCCATATTCTTTCATGCCCTCTCCCTCGGCACTAGCCGCATAGAGAGCGTGCTCAAGCGGCTCCTCTCTATTGAGAAGCGGCTTCTCGAAGGCTCTCTCTTCGAAATTACGGAATCCGACCAATTTGCAAGGTACACACAGACACTACATGAGATGTCACGGTCCTTGATAACACTCGAGAGCAAGTCGGAGAGAGACGTAGCCAATATCGAGAATTTACTACAAGACCACGAGAGACTATCGAAGTTTATAGTCGCCGGGAATGGGAGGGACATATACCCCCTGGACCTGAAGTCACACGACCGGATCGGAGACGGGCTAAGGTGCCTGAAAGATCGATGCCTTGACCGTGCGAGACGAGCAAGGAATTTGAAGCAGAGAGTACAGAATTTTATCACGTTGGTGAGGTTTCTACAATACGCGCGAATTTGGACAATGCTTACTCCTCCCCAAAGCTTTACAACCTAATGGCCAGTCGTGACTCCCTAACCAATATCCGAATCGCCGTTCAAAGCACAAAAATTGCTCAGGAAACCCACCGCGATAGCTTTGCTATGAAGACAATCGCTATTCTCACAATGTTCTACCTCCCCGCCACCTTTGTCAGCAGCGTTTTCGGTACAAATTTCTTCGCGATTGATTCTGGTAGCATGGGGGGGTCGAGTACGGTTGTGTCGAGGAACTGGTGGGTTGGTGTGGTGACTGCAATCAGTCTGACGATGTTTACATTGGGGGTTTGGGGGTGGGCGATTAGGAGTGGGAGGGGAAGGCGAAGGGGGAGGGGGAAGGAAGAAGAGGAGGTAGTGGGGGATTAAGGGGATTCTCTTGCTTCAGTAGGTGGGGCGTTGCCCTCAAAGCCATCCTTTGCAAATTGGCGGCGCGGGTCCTAACAATAAGATAGGCAGTGCTGTTTTATCCGCACTAAGACAAGGTTGGTTTTGGAGTGGGATAGTTCCTCGGACAGCTAGGTATTAAGGAATATTTTGTTCGAGCGCTGCGGCCTGATATTACTGGGAGCGCTATCTTGGTGCACCAAGTATCACTCTATCACGCTTGTCGTGCGGAATTTGGTCCCACCCCGCCCCATTTGTGTTATAGGCCAACCGGATCAGCATACCCCCTAATCTCAACTACGTGCAGCAGCTTTCGTCTGGCGTAGCCCTGACCTGAAAGATGATGATCTGGACCAGTACAGTCTCCAGAGTTCACACTTACCAACTAGGTGGCTAGGATAACCAAGAAATTTTTTACGGTATTCCCAATGCTAGGCACCACCAGGAGAGACTATAAAATAGGAGGGAAGGATACGAGAGCAAAGCAATAAGTATTATAAAAATAGAGTCCATAGCGACGAGGGCATCGTCGTAGGATAATGATAACTGCTCTTGTGTTGCCATCACCATTGTAGGTGAAAGGGTTTGCCTATACATTAGCATCCCGCAGCAGCACTAGTCTCGCCTCCTCCTTTATTCACAAGAGGCCTCCGGATGTTGCGACCGCACTTTCACGTACAGTGCCTCTCAACATGTCGGTGGAAGCACAGCGAAGGGGGAGGCACAAGTAAACGAAGTAGATAAGCTCGATTGAACCGATTCTAGCTAGGCGGCATTGCCTCTACATGTAGGCCTCCCGACCATACTACTCAGGAGGCGAATAAAGGCCGAACATTGCCATATCCAGACCAGCACCCACACATTCATGCCAATTAATCGTTTCCAAAATCGATATTCATTCAACAGAGTAAACTAGGAAGGGGGCGGGGCCGATAGGACTAGGCATTATGGGTCAGGTAACTGTGTATTCAACATCTTGCCGTAAATTAAAATTTTGAGTAGTTTCCACAGTATCAAGGTCCTCCCGCTGCAATTGTATCTAGCCCTCTCCCGCCCCACCCCCCTCTACCCTCCCAACGAATTCTAATCGCCATACAGAGAAAAACATATTTCCACCAGCACCAACTTCTTCCCCTCGGGGCCAAACGACCAACGTCAACTTCATTACGCGAGCGGGCAAGAGGCTAGAGGTATCCGTAGTGGCAACCTCGACCAGGCAGTCTAGCATTACCTAAGCAACCCGCGAGAAACCAACGAGAGCTCGCAACAGAATACAATAATAAATAGAGAGTCATCAATCCAATAATAGTGTAGACATACTACTCAAGCCTACCGGTACTCGACCTCTCTTATTCTTAGCCCTCCGCCTCCCTCTTCCTCTTCTTCCTTCCCGGCAGCCCCCTCTTAGCGACCTCCAGCCTCCCCAACAGAATTTCCCTATCCCGGTTTATCTCCTCCAGCAACGGGTAGTGCTTCTCCCGTAAACCATGTGTAATACCGGTAATCACAGCCACAATCTTACCAATCGATTGGATCTCTGCTAGCTGTCCGGGAGCTAAGCCGTCAATCCCGCCAACAAGATCTCGCTCTACACCAATAACGCGTCCCACGGCATTCACCAGAGGGAGCAAACCCAGGTGGTTGGATGTGAACCAGGTTGCATGAGCGGGGGTGGCGAGAGTAGTGCTGTAGAGGCGGTTGAGGGCAATAGCGCGGCGGGTTGCGGTTTTGAGAGGACGGGCGGAGGTTGTCGCAGGGGGGAGAGCCATGGACCAGTCGATTTGAGGGAGGGTAATACGTCCTTCCTTCCAGGCATCCCAGAATTGAAGGTCTGTGGGAGACATCTCCTGGCGTGCGGCGGCCTCAGGATCGCGTTCCTGTTTTGTGGCAGCACGGTACCCGGTTGCAGCCGCAACGCTCTTGTTATTAAGGACGACAGTCGCAAGAGCATGGAGTTTTAGGTGGAGACTCGGGATCGAGTCCCCAGGTTCAGGGAGAGGAAGGTACGTTTTGCCGGAGTCAGGTGACATTTCGGTGCCTTATCCCCTCTGCAGGTAGTATCAACCCTATGCACGCACTATCGTACGGCGTACGGTGCAATCCCTCCCTATCGGCCTCTGTTCAGAGTTGGCGATAGCAGTCACAGCGGGGCATGTCGCACGAGGCTTGTAGCGAACAAGCGGAGCAAGTCGGAGAGGAGAGTAAAGCGGCGCCACCTTGACCACTTTTATAAATACCCCGAACACCAGGAATGCCCTGACCAGACAAAATCGCCATCAGTACGCAGTTACTGCACACAGACCTAGAGATCCAGCCCTATCGCCCCTGCCTATTTCACCCTAGACCAAACCACAGCGAGCAGTGTTGAAAGCGGACTTCATATCGAGGGCCAAGGTGGGTGAGCAGCACCTTAGTTGCTTGTATGCCTCCCTACAGAACAAGTAAAGATTTGGCTAAGCGCATGCCGAACATCAACGACATGACATTGTCAGACAGAATAATTACACAGCGACACTTTACAGTCTGTTCACCCCAACGAATAAAATCCCAACGCAAACGGGTACCCCCCGAGCAAACAGCCAATCTCGAAACAATGCTAACGTTATAACGTAGCTCTCGATATAGTTCACCCTGATAAAAGGGTAATCCCATACCTCCCGTAATTAAACCCAACTAAGCTATCTCTCACTTCCACCATCTCTTCCACATTTGATGGCTATTTTGGCGCTCGTAGTGTTGGTGACGATAGCTACTTCTATCTTTTCCTGGCCTAGACCTCTGCCCCTGGGTGCCGCAAGAACGCACACAGATAGAGTCTTATCAGATCATCCGCCCCGTCATTAAGCACCACTTTATTCCTCACCAGCTTGAACTTCCCCTCGATATCCCTTTCGAAGTCGTCTAACATAGCCCACTCCTTGCCATTACCGACAACATACTCCTTTAACCAATTTTTAACTCCTTCCATCCTAAAATCTATCGAAACCGTCGTCAATAGTGCGCTCTGCAACATGTTCAGACATGGGAGGGCAAAGGCGCTCAGTCAGGAGAGACTGGATAGTGCCAAGGTATAAGTCTTCAGTATTGATTAGGAGACCATCGAGATCAAGTAAGGTGGTGCAGACATTGGGCAGCTGAGTTTGTGACATGGTGGCCTGTCCAGGAATAAGCAGCATAAAGAAGGGGTGTTAGTCCATCCACCTTGCCTGTTTGCGCGGCCCACCCAAATTGCATAGTCTACACTACTCAAGCAGCCATCACTTTGCATTACCCTATGCAATCTCATAAAACTTTCAACAATTTTATACTTTTAATCAGAATTCTTATCATATATAATTTCCATCTCATCATCAGTATGGAATGCTGTTAATGCCTCAACTTTCTTATCTTTCCAACTTAACAGAGACTGGTGGATGAAGCAGTTGACCAAGGATCTAACCCCTCCTTGAATATCAACAGTATTGTGAGTGATGATTCTACTGAGAAAAAGGATTGCATTACCTGGCAATAACCTCAAAACTAAGTCAAGATCCTATAATACTAATTTGGAACTGATATAGTTTTCCCTGTTGAAATTTCAAGCCTAATGGTATGCCTGGGTAGGCTGATAGTGCCTAAAGGGAGTGCCTATGACACTCAAGGATTTAGAGAGGGGTGCCTATGTCACTGGGAGGATGGTTAGGATGAGAGTGCCTGAAGAGGGTGCCTGTGACACCACTAGTGTATCTGTGCTTACCACACTATCACTCCTTACTGCCTTTTGAAACACCTTGTTACCCTGCATTTCCTACATTCATTTTATCTCTTAACTGTGGATAACCCTGTGGCTTAAATGTTAGGTACTTAGGTTAGGCACTTGGGATGCCCAAGAACAATTCTCTAGGCATACCCTATAATGCCTAAGAACAATTTTTTAAGCATACTCTATAATGTCTAAGAATAATTCTTTAGACATGCCTAAGCAATTCTCTAGTCATACCTAGGAGATTTTGTTCATGCCTAAATTCTAGTTAAAGGAGATGCCTAATGTTTGCCTAATGTTTTTCCTTTGTCAATCCTTCCAAGTATACTTCTTGTGTCACTTTTTGACATAACTGTTGTATGGGAGATAGGAGGGTTTTAGTGATCCACATACAAAAATAACATTTTTGAAAAGTGAAATTAACCCTGGAACATTTTTATATGAAGTCTTGATCAAATGCCACCCCCACCTAGTACATTCAAGCCTATTTTAATAACAAATATGACAAAAAGGGTAAAGGTAAGGAAAAAAAAGAAGAGCAATAAAAAGAGCAGAAGAAAAGAAAGCAGGAGGACAGTAATGTGGAATATTTCATTAGCTAAAGGTCTTGATAAGGGAAAACAAAAGCAGGTTGAGAAAAGCGATAAAGAATTTGATGAAATGGTGGATACCAATAGTGAGATGGAAATTATGTATGTGGAAGGTGATGCAGGAGATGAAGATTCTGATTAAAAAAGTATTTCATTATTTTGTTATTAGTATAAGTTTTTATGATGTTGCATAGGGTAATTACAAGTGATGGCTGCTTGAGTAATGTAGATTATGCAATTTGAGAGGGCCGCACAAACAGGCAAGGTGGATAAACCTATATATATATATATATACTTTACCTTAATGTCTCTAATTTCAATTGGAGTTTGGAATAGTATTATATCTCACTTGAGCCAGATACTGTGTAGAATACAAGATTCAAGGGAAAGATAAGGAAAATCAACTGCATTGTAAACTGAAATTTTTAAATTTTAGATTTTTTTTTTTTAGTAATGTACAGTATATATAACCTTATTCCAATCTATCATATGTATAATGTAAGAATCGTAAAACGCCCAAGTGCCCCCCCGTCTCGCGTAGTGTGTGGCGGAAGTTTGTTTGCGCCGGGTTCTTATGTCGGATGTTAAGTTTATGGTTTATCTCGACGGCCTAGACGAAACAAAGTCGCCCCCAACGTGCGGTCCAGCGCGCATCAATTGGGGAAATTGGTCCAACGTTTTGTGCACTTGTTACAGCAAGCGTTTGGGCATCTTCGTGTCGCGTGCGGGCTGAACCTGTTGTATAACTAGGCAGCCGCACCTGCTGTGACGGGGGGGAGCACCGATTCATATGGCGTAACCTGGGCGGCCACTGTATACTGGTGGCGGCTTGCGAACGGAATAAATTAAATGCCCCACGCGGTGCGGTGCACCATTTCTGTCGCCGCCGAATGGGAATCCTGGAAAGGGAGCTCTGCGCAACACAGCATGCTCTGGTGGTTGGGTGGTCGACAATTGATTGGGCCGTCCGCTGGCTCCTGTGAGACCGACGGTGGGTGCACAAGCGATCTGCTTTCCAGACAGGTCCGCTGGCTGATTGCGCTCTTTAGTCTCTGCCCACCGACACACAAGCGATCTGTCCTCTGTACTGTATGTATTGTACTTGTGCAGTGGCAGTCGTCCTCTGTCCGCTCCCGGCGATGGTCAGCAGGGCATTGGCAGCGGGGCGACTTGTCGCCGATCGCTCTCGCGACGCACCCTCGTTCGCCTCGTTGCGGCTGGGTGGGGCTGGGGGATCCTGCCATCGTCGTGCATCGCCCTGTGCTGGTGTCCTGTAACCCTGTTGCGACCTGGACAGCTATCCTGGCAGCCTGCGCTGATAGGCACTGCCTTGCTGCCGTGCGACACGCAGGCCATCAGGAGCTGAGTCTAAGTTGTCTATTTCCTCCGTGCCTTGCCATGTCCAGCCATCACTCTCTTTGCGGGGTCCCTGAAGCCTCCAGATTCTTTCCCTTCCGACAAGCCTTCTCTGGCCTCCATAGCTCGAACCTGCTCTCAAAGCTCCACAGCACACGGGACTTGTGGGTAATCGACCCGCATGCATGTTGCGCTTTCACAGGGACAGATGAATATTCGACTGCTCACCCTCCTCGCCTTTGCCTTCATTGGCACATGGGCCCAGGATGTGAAAGACCCGCTCATTGACTTCTGCCGGCGGTTCGGACATCAGACGGCTGTCGTCGACTCGCACCTGTATATCGATGGCGGGCTGGTAAACTGGAATCCCATCTCGCAGAATCCGAGCAACTACACCAGTCAGTACCAAGCTATATATCTATTTACTTTTCCCGTGTTATGTATGCGGAGGAGAGGCTTGGCATAGACTAAGCTAACTTCTCGAACTTCACCTCTAGATGATAGGCTCCTATTTCAAGACCTCACGACTGGCGGTAAGCGTATCAACATGCCCCAGCTGTACGCCAACCTCTCCAAAAACTCCACAATTCCCTCCGTCGCTGGCGGCGTCCTCTGGACCGATAACGTCAATAAGATCTTCTATCTCTATGGTGGAGAGGATACCCAGGGCCCTCCGCTTTCTGGATCCTCGCTGTGGGGTTATGATGTTATCCTCGATCAGTGGAACCTGTCATCTAGTAACTCGGGTAGGAAGATCTCGCGCGTTGCATATGGCGCAGGTGTGTCGGTCGATGAGCGCGGAGAGGGATATTATTACGGTGGATACCTTAGCAATGCGACGGTTCCTGGTTGGTCTGGCCCCCCCATCGCGACGGCGAATATCATCAAGTACGATATGTCCAAGGACTCGTGGACGAACAATACGGGCCCGGATGCTATTCCGCGTGCCGAGGGCGTGATGGTCTATATTCCGGCATCGGATGCAGGACTACTGGTATACTTTGGGGGGATCACGGCACCATACGGGAATGGGACTGTGGTGGCGGTAAGCTCAAATCCTCCTCATTAAGCTTAGCAGCTATAATGTGCCATTTGCTGATGTGTGACCCTGCGATCTGCCTGGCAGTCTCCAATGGAAGTAAGGCGTGAAGTTCTACGAAATAGAGCCATGGACGATGAGAGCTAACCAAGGAATGTAGACCATTTATATATACGACATCGCCTCGACAAAATGGTACGTCCAGAATGCCACGGGCACAGTACCTGAAGAACGTCGAAGGTTCTGTGCGGGGGCGACGTGGTCCCAGGATAAAACCTCGTACAACATGTTCGTGCGCCGCCTAAAGACTAGCAGATTCCGTGATTTGCTAACCAGACGCTTGAGTAGCTACCTCTACGGTGGTATGGGATTTCCACCCAATACTACTGGTTTCGACGACGTCTATATCCTCACTCTCCCGTCGTTTACCTGGATAAAATGGTATCCCACTGAGCCTGGGCCTGGCAAGCCCCACCACTCACTAACCTGTAATGTGGTCTCCGGCACGCAAATGCTCATCATCGGGGGCACCTTCCCAGCGTCAGATGATTGTGATTCCCCAGAAGTGTGGGGAACACACAACTTGAACCTGGGGAAGATCAACCCGGATCAGGCAATGTGGTCGGAGTTTTATCCCAACTTGACGGATTATAAGGTCCCGCCGGAGATCATAGCGGTGGTTGGTGGATCGTAGGTCTCGTGCGAATTCTTGTTTTCGTAGGTTTTTGATACACTAACGGATTGTGCGATCACCTAGAGCGACAGGGGGCGCTACAAAAGCCGCCCCAGATCAAGGCTGGAACGATAGAGATCTTCCGGTCTACTTTACGCGTACGGCTAGCTTCTCCGCTCGTACTCCTACTCGCTATATCCCTACCTCCACCGCGAGTCCAACCCCCATACCAAAACCTTCCCCCACCCCTAAACGCAAGAAAACCCCTATTATAGCTGGCGCGACGGTCGGCGGCGTTGTTGCCCTCGCTGTCGTCGTGGCACTGCTGTTCTTCTGCTTTACAAAATATAGAAAGGTGCATCAGAGATCGCACGAGCCTGCCGAGCTAGCTACCAATCAGCCGAATTACCAAGGGACTCCAGCGTCCCCTGGGAGTCCCGAGATGAAGTATCAGCATCCGCAGAGCCCAGGCGGATATCAGAGCGTGCAATCGCCTATTAGTCCACATCCGGCGCATTCCAACCCCACAGAGATGGCGTAAGTAGTTGGGCGAGTTTTTTGGTGCCCACTTACTGTCAGACCTCCCTCCCTTTTCCTTTATGTTTTGTATCGGGGTGCGATAGGCGGAATTTGGTTTTATGTAGTCTAGCTCATACATTTTCCAATTAGCCGGGAAAAACTTCGGGGTGTTCTTGGCAACAACTGCGGGCTGTGCTCTGGCTGGTAATAGAAACGATTGCTAATCGACCTGACTCGGTCGTCGACTCGAGAGCGACTTCCTGGCTCGGGCTGGCGGGCTGAGGCTGAAAATCTGTGGTTACGCTTGTACTGTACATTGTATGTTCTGGTTCGAAGCAGATAGATAACCCTAGCGATATGCTAGTTCCTGAACCGGGGTGTGTAGACTGCGGCAAGGCAGCCTAATTAGTGTTTTAATTGTTACGGCTAAAATGCGGTTGCATATCCGCGTTTGAGCCTGCCGAACTTTAAGCCACCGAGTTTTAAGTTCCTGGTATCATCGCGATTCCCGGGAAAATCAAACATTGGGGTCGGTGGGGGGAAGCGTTGAGGGCCGTGCCATAGTTAATAATCTTATTCTGCACTGTCCCTGGGGTAGACACGGGGAAATATTCATGGTTCATGACGAATTCCTGGGCAGACCGTACTGCGGCTTATGGCTGATGATTCACACGCGGTTGGAACTGTGACACATACATACTACGGTCTGGAGCCTCTTCGGCTGTGCGAGACCACCGCAAGGCTCATTCACCTTCCCATGGGCACTTCGATTCCGGTCGCTTTTCCTCCATATTGCGTTTCGACGTTCATAACTAGATAACTAGATCTCCTATGCTAGTGCTTTGATCTTTTACATACCGCGCCTTGAGTAGAGCCATCTAGTTAAGTTGTTATTTGCGGCGATGGCTCCCCAGCCTCGACGGCACAAGCCGCAAACCCAGCCCATCACCACCACACTCGCGAACATCCTGCGGGACTACCATGCTGGCACTACGGTTCTACGGGAGCTGTTGCAGAATGCCGACGATGCTGGAGCGACGAGAATCGTGTGTCCACCTTGATCTCTTGGTTGTGTGCGCAACGATTTGGCTGACTTCAATCTACCCTCTCTAGGATTTCCATCTCCACAATGCCCCATCCCCTTCACCCTCACTAGGAGAGTCGTATGCGCTCCTCCACCCCTCACTCCTTGAGTTCCAGGGTCCCGCTCTGTTAGCGCACAACAACCACCCGCCCTTCCGCGCGCAAGACTTTGAATCCCTCTCGCACGTCGGCGACTCTGGGAAACGCAACGATCCGAGCAAGACGGGCAAATTCGGGCTCGGCTTTAACAGCGTATATAACTGGACTGATGGCCCAAGTGTCTTGTCGGGGGAGAACCTGCTATTGTTGGATCCCCATCATGGGTGGTCCGCGGAGCTAGGGACGCCCGGGGGTCCTATTTACGACTTTGTGGCCGACGCGGAGACGGACGAGATGTGCAACCAGATAAAACCGTTTGCGGAGGTCTTGACTGATCACGATTTCCGAAGGCCGCTAGATGGGACAGTGGTGCGAATACCGCTACGGACGGAGGCACAGGCGCAGAGGAGTAGGATATGTCAAAGGAGCGCTAGCGTTGAAGATATTAGGGAAGTAATGGAGAGTTTTGCAGCGGGATTGGGTGAAGGGAATGGGGTGTTTTTAAGAGGGATTGAGGGGGTGGGGTTATGGGAAGATGGAGAGATGATCGGGGGATGCGAATTTGGTGGAGAGGGGATTGAGAGGTGAGTGGGTGGTTTGTTTGTATATATGTGCAGCTACCCAGGAGTCTCCGGACACCTTGCTGCTTTAGCGAGCGCAAGGTGTCCGGGGTCTTCTGGGAGGTAGCTGTACATCTGAATAGAGGGTTGGGTCTCACTATTTGATGTGAATCGTGTGTATGCAGAGCTCGGACAGCGATTAATGAGGCCTATAACGATGTCTTCATAACTAGGTCCAAGGAAGAGTTTGAAATAGCCTTTGAGATGGAGTTGAAAGTGAAATTGCCTGGCCATGAGGGGCGGGGAATGAGGAGTATATGGGTGGTGCAACACTTGATGAGGCGGGATGTCGGAGTGCACCTGACGGAGTGGGGTGTGGAGAGGAAGCTGTTTGGTTGGGTTGCGATTGCTACTCCGATTGAGGTATACGGAATTTCTTTTAGACGGCTATGCGGGTCTTGAGCTAATGTACGTGAAAAGGGACTCACACAGGATGACTTCAACGGCGGACTCTTCACTGTCCTTCCTCTTAACAAGCCCATCGCTGACCATCCGGTCCACATGCACGGGCTCTTTAGCATTACTTCAGACCGCGCAAATCTCCACTCTGTTGGTGACGGGAGTGATCCGAAACCATTTCTCTGGAATAAGATTCTCTTTGACTCGCTATTCCCAGCTGCATGGGCTAAGCTACTGGACCATTTGTGCCGCACGAGGCCGCAGCGAGGAGATTTGATGCGCTTCTGGCCTAGAGACCGGGCACTTGTGGATAAGCTAGGGGAAGGTATATGCGGGAAGGTATTCGAACTTGTGGCTGGTGGAGGACTAGAGGTATTCTATACTGAGCAGGGTTATGTCAATATCGATGTAGCTTTATTTGTACGAGCTGGAGATGTGGGACAAACCCTTCGGGGTGCGCTAGATGCCGTGGGTCTACCTGTGGCATACCTTGAGCTTCATCAAGACTGGATCCTCGAGCGAGTCCTTGCTATGACGCCCCCCCGGCTTTTGACCCCACGGGGATTGTGCGACTACCTGCACTTTGGAAATTCGGTTGAGGGTATCGGGGCTGAAGCAAAGGCATCCTTACTAGAGTATATCCTTTCAGGTATGGATATCACTGTACCGAGCAATTTCATTGATATGTTGGCCGGCATTCCGCTCTTCCAGCTCGGAAACGGGGCGTATTATGCAGTTGGAGACGACCCGCAGCGGATTTTCATCTGTTTGAACGAGTTTGAAGAGCGTTTGTTTAAACGACGGCCTAACTGGAATTTGGACTGCCGCCTTCTATCCACTGATGCAGTTGCGTTGCTGGGGAAGCTTGCTATAGATGGAAATACTCCAGTTACCACATATTCGGTTGATGACTTCGTCGACTACTGCCTTGGGACTGTGTTCCCTGACATCTCGGAAGATGCGGATGTTATACTATGTTCTTCGGATCAGCGCAAATTTGTTGACCAGGCCTGGACATGGATTAGGTCTAAATGGAGCGGGTCATGCTCTGGGCTGGAAAAGCTCTGGCTGATACCACTCCGGGGTGGCTATCTTCGCAGAGCTTATACTGAACGATCAAATGTCCCTACTTTGCATACCCTGTCGGGGTACACCGGCCAACTGCTTCTTAGGCTTGCGGCACTGGGCCAGTGGCCGACACCGCTACCCTTATTGGACGAAGAGGCGCTCTGTGCCGAGAACCGCGGATTTCTTGTCAACCAGGTCAACAAGGATAGCGGGTTATTACTTGGGAGCTGCGAGAACTTACGAACCTTACTGCCATGGCTCGTAGCGGGGAAGGAAATGCTAGATGCAGCCACTGACCAGGATAGGTCGCTGATGCTCGCCGCGATAGCAGCCAAATTCAAGGGTGACATGCTCTCTGGTACGGTGGACGTCGGTGCGATTGCTCAAGACTTGAGACAACTTCCGCTGTTTGAGCGCGTGGAGTCGGTCTTTGTCGCTGATAGAATGTATGCAATCCTCTCACTCTGAATTCGCTCGCTCCTGGGTTTGTGCTGACAAAGTTTTCCCAAGGGAGCAAACTCGATCATGGATCGCTGGTAACGACGAGGCTAAGATCTTCGTTGGGTTCACGGCCCTTCCATTCGTCCCTTCCGTTGATGGCGTTGCCTTTATCTATACCGAAAATGAGAATGTTAAGGACATGCTTACGGAGACGGGTATCTCCCGTTGGCCGGCAATAACTGAACTTGTCGAGCGATATCTTATACCTGCACTCGAGTGCGATACATGCAACGCTCTCCCTGGGGCCGCTAAGATTGATGCGGTTGAGCTGATTTTTCACAACTATTTTAGTCTCTCTGAGGAGAGCCGGGCTGGTGTTGGTCGGCTACTAGTTGTGCCTGTTGAAGAGACTCCGTCGCCTGGCAGGGAAGTCCGTTTCCGCTCGATTAGCCAGCTGATTCACCCTACCGCTGGAGAGATAGATGGACTGTTCTTTGTTGATGAATTGCTCTACCCGCAAAGGAACCTTTTCGACAGGTATGGTGGTGTGATGCTGCAATGCGGGCTACGGTGGAAGTTGACGTGGGCCCTGGCTCTTGAGCGGATTCGGCTGTATGCGAGTACTGATAGGTTACTTGGGGATATTGCCGCTTGTGTCGAGAAGCTTTTCCAGCTCCAGGTAGCCCAAGACTCTAGGCCCGATTTGCAAGACCTCGGCGAGGTGAATAACCTAATGTGGATCCCTGTGAGTGACGGACAGGGTCTGGCAAGGAGAAATCCTTCGTGTTGCCGGAGCGCTAGAGACTATCTATTGGTTGGGCGAGTGCTTCCTGTATTAGGGTATGAGGTTCACAGTACTTGGCAAAGTCTTCTAGGGTGGCAAGCCACCTTTCCAGTGAGTACACTGATAGAGCAGTTACAGGCAGGTGCTGTAGAGGGCGACCTGGATGTTGTGAACGCTGTGCTGGCTTATATCACGGAGAACGGACTTCAGAAAGAATATGTGGATGCCTTGCGCTCGATCGATTGCGTTTTGGGCTTTAACGGAACGCTATTTTCACCCACGAAGGTCTTCTTTACGGGTGCTAATAGGCTATGCCCGTATCTTGCCGATGTCCATAGGGGGTTCTGGAAGCGCCACCACCGTCTCCTCATGGCCTTAGATGTAGCTACGAAGCCTGTATTGCAAGATCTTCTTCAATTGCAAAAGCAGCTATTTGCATTGCAGCAGCCGCTCAGCGGAGCAGATTTGGCGGTCGCCATTGAGGTGGTCATTCTAGCGAGCACGTACGATCGGGGAGAGCTTCTAGATCTGAGAATCCCCGACCAGTCCGGCCGACTACAGGATTTTGACAGCATCTCTTTCTGGGACCTAGAGTTCTCGAGTGCCAGAGAAAATTCTCCGCTCGTTCATCCTAGCGTTACTGAAGGAGTGGCGGAACGTTTAGGTATCCAGCCGTTCAGCGAGAAGGTGTTGATGGGTAAAATGGGGGTTCGTGACCAGGAAGATGATGACGAGTTCTTTCAGCATGAGAAAACGACGACGCGGATTGCGGATACTCTGGGACGCTACCCAGTTTCAACTACCTTTAATGAGTACCTGGCTAACGCCGAGGACTCTGGCACGGCTACCCGTGTAGAATGGCTATTGGACGAATGCCTTAAGGGGGAGTACCCGGCGGAGAGTCTACTAAGCAAAGACCTAGCAGCGTATCAGGGCCAGGCGCTCTTCGTGTATAATGACGGTGTGTTCCGCGATGAGGATTTCGAAGGGTTCAGAGATGTCGGGAGGGGAAGCAAGCGAGAAGAGACGTGGACGATAGGTCAATTTGGTCGCGGAGCCCAGACTATGTATCATTGGACCGATGTTCCGATGCTTATTTCTGGGAGATACTTTCTAGTTTTGGATCCGCAACAGAAGTTTCTTCCCCTAAACAGGAGACACGGCCGCCGGAAACCGGGATTGAAGGTCGAGCTTGCTAACATCCGGGATATATGCTGCGACCAGTTAGCGCCCTTTCACGGGCTTTGGGGCTACTCACAGGATATGGATAGCTACCAGGGCACCATATTCAGATTCCCACTTCGGCCCCAAGGGACCAAGACAGCTCTCTCTGAGAGCAAGGTCCACCTCGATACCCATGCGGTAAGGGATCATCTTGAACACTACTTCCAGACTGCCCGGTTATCTCTGCTATTTCTCCGGAGGATCAGGAAAGTTAGTTTCCGCCTTCGGCACCTGAGAGAGCCTCGCTTCCGTGTGGAGTATGCTCAGCGGCTCTTTCCACTCCTGTGTACCCAGCCCTATCGGTATATTAGCATGTCCTACCTCTACAAAGACGGGAAGCAGCGGAGAGCGGAAGGAACCGACGAGTGGTGGATTGCGAAGAACGACATACACGAAGTCCCGACAGAGCTTCAGGATTGGCAGCAGAAAGTGAAGAGGCGAGTTAAGAATCCTGGCTGTGGTATCGCTCTTCTGTGTACGCCACCAAAGCACGCTATGCCGGAGCCCCAAATTTTTAGCACCCTGCCACTACCGTTTGCTTCCCACTTACCGGTCCACATCAACGCAAGTTTCATTCTCTCAGGAGATCGGCAGAGTATTCTGGTCGGGAGTTCTTCTCCGTTTGAGGGCTCGGTGTGGAACAAGTGGCTCCTTTACGAGTCCATTCCCAAGCTCTACCTCGACTTTCTCGAACAGATTGTTCGCCGGATCGGCGCTGATGTGTACAACTATTGGCCAACAAGAGTGGAGAGCAACGATGGCCCGTCCGATCTAGTCCGTGCAGGATTCTGGACGGAGGTACCGAAGAGCCGCAACCGACTTTATCAGAAGGCCATGCATACACTACCCTCTAGTATTCTAGACGTCGACGGACAAGAGGGGATACGGCGCGAATTGTCCGACCCTCCGGTCCGGTACGAACTGGGAGAGGTGATGTTTGACTTTATTTCGGCTACTTCCTCACATATCCTCCGGGATATTTTGCTCGATTGGTTCCCGAACCTAGTCCGTGTGCCCGGCGACGAACTCCCAGTGGACTTCAAGATGTTAGGCCCTGCAATAACAGAGCTTACCCCGTCAATGATTCGGAAAAAACTTCGGGTCCCTGATGCGCACAGCACGTTACAGAAATATGCGGCTGGTAACTCGGGTGTGCTAGACGATTTGCTTCGACTCGTCGTTCCAGGAAGGGGTGCCGAAGACTCGGAGATTGCGGATCTAGACGGCTGCCCCATATTACCCCTCCAAGATGGGTCACTAGGCACCCTTCATTACCTCAAGGCGACTGCTTCCCGGACATACTTCTTCGTGACGGCTGAGGAACACCAACTATTTAGTTTTGCCTCACAACTATTCGTTAGTGGTGAGGTCAAGCATCAACTTGGTGAGAAATTATTCTGCAGTGATGGCGTCGGGAAGGATTTCACGCCGTGGGTATTCAATTTGTCAGCGTTCAACGTTAGGGAGCTGTCAGTGCAGGACCTAGGGCAGTTGCTGCAACAGAGGGACACCTCCGAGTGGGAGTCGACGGTAGCTCTCGGGGGCTGGCTAGAGAATTTCTGGCTCTATTTTCGCATGCGAATGCCCAAGGACAGATTAAAAAGTAGTCATAGGGATATCGCAGTGGATTGTGGCATTGACCAGTTCCCGATATATCAAGCCACAAAGGGGGATCGTATAGTTTATATTTCACCTGCAAGTTTAGAGAAGCTACCTGCAATAACTGAGCCACCGTCCTGGCTCCAAGGTTTGCTGGAGCTATGCCGCTGCTTCCCTGACCTGTATATCATCGACCGAGGGTTGACTCCATATTCGATCCAGGAGCTGGAGACAGAGACAACGTTTTTCATCCATTTCCTGAAGGCGGTAGCAAAGATTGCATCGGCCAAGAAAGCCTCGATAGAGGAGGTTGTGTCCTTATCTATTGATGATCTTTCTCGCAAGGTATGTTAAGATGCGCTTCCCTCTGTGATCGTGGACTAGGTTAACGGCTAATCCTCTCCATGTAGACTCTCGTTTCCCTCACTCTCAGCGCCCTTTCCGAAGCAAATTTTGGCTCATCATATGAAACCCCCTTGCGAGGTGTGATCGCGGATCTCCCAATCTGGCCCACAACGCCTGGGCACTACGTTACATCTGTTAACGCGCTCGCAGCGAGCGACGATCGTCTTGTTGTCCCATGGCTGAAACACCGACATCGCTTTGTTGAGCACAAATTCTTACATGATAACCTATTGAGCCTAAATAAGCTGGGTGTCAGTTTGCTTTCAACGACTCAAATGTTCCATGAACACATTTTGTGCTCTATTCCAGTGCGACTTCAGCCCGATCACATGCCAGCATACTTCTTGCTCATACAGGCCATGGCAGCGCTCTATGGTCAGGAAAAGCCCTACTCACTTTCGCCAGAAGATGAGATTAAGCTACTTGGGCGGGAGCGAGTAACGAGATATGCGGGCTCGAAGTTGGCAGCCGATGCCGATGGTGTGATGCACTTGCCCCGTAACCTTTATGACCACGACGATAAAGTCTATAAGGCGGCGTACGGCCTGGGGGCGGTGGGCCGCTTTCTCCATCCTTCCGTTCGGTTTTACCGCGAGTTCTGGGTGGCAATGGGGATTCGCGGTGGGAACTGGAAAGATATTAGCGGTCCTGAATACCGGAGTTGCCTTCAATCGCTTGACCGTCGAATAAAGCAGCTCGGCCCTTCTTACGGACGGCCCCCGGAGTTGATGTCCGATATCCGAGATACGCTTCAGGGGCTTACGAGGGTGACCTTATCTGATATGCCGACAGGCGTGAGGAGCGAAATCACCTCGCTCCCCGTAATGCCCACAAAAGCAGATCTAGCTCTGGAGCCATCCTTTCGGAGGCCGGCAATGAAGCGGTTGTGCGAAGAAAAGCCATACGTTCCACTATCGGAGGTCATACATTGGGAGCATATACCTGTGTGTTGGACACAGGTTCCTTTCCCATCCCACCACGTATATTACTCTGATCTTGAAAAGCTATCTGTGAAAGCAAGGCCTCCGACCGAGATGGTCTGGGATCATCTTGAAGCACTTGTGGGAATCTCAGCGGGTCTTCAAGACAACGAAGTCAAGCAGTTTCTAGACGACCTCTCCCGCTCTTATCGCTTCCTCCAGCTGGAAACCACCGCTCTAGATCTCGTTGGAAAGAAGATCTGGTTGAATATGGATATCAATGAGGCGTTTCTCCCGCGAGCACGAGAGATCAACTCATCTTGGATGGACATCAACCATATGGTGTTATTCTGCCCCTATGACCCCGGCGAACTAAAGTATGTTCGCTCCTACCTAACCCCGTTTGAGGCCCTCTTGAAACGGTGCGGCTGCCAGCCCATCCGCAATCCAACCTGGAAGAGAGCCGAAGGAAAACAAACCTCTGGTCCAACAATGACCGAAGTCGGTCGTCTCTGGAAGGATCAACGCCTAACCGACATCGTCTTCTCAGCTGAAGGCGAACAAATTTCCGCACACAAACTCATCCTCGCTGCCGCCTCTAAATACTGTGAAGCTCAATTCACCGGTCCGTGGTCCCAAAACAGTAGTGCAGGGACTGCCATCGAGCTCGAAGATATGGCCTATTCGACTCTTACACTTATGATCACATTTGCCTACACAGACGAACTCGATTGGAAGGTCCTCGGTGTTGGTATAGAGGATGCTACCGCCTCCTCTATTGCCGATAAACTCGACGTCCTCCTTGATCTCCTTGCCGGCGCGGATAGGTGGGATATGTCCCGCCTCCACTCCATCGTGGAGGCGTACGTCCTCGATCACGCCCGAACGTTCGTGCGCATTGATAACGTAACAAATATAGAGGAGATCGCAAAGGAAGTACAGGCAAAGGATCTCGAGGCGTTCTGTAAGGAGTATCGGAAGGTGAATAAAGATATTTTGGATGTGGTAGAGGGGGATACTGGTGAGGATAATCATGGCGAAACTGATGAGATGGTAAGCCCTTCCTTTGTCCTTGGTTTGAGGTTGCGGCTGCGGGGTATTTGTGTGGGCATTGGTGCGTTTTGGCAGTGTAACTGATGGTTGAGTGGATAGGATGAGAACGCAGGCGAGGAAATGGAAATCCACCAGGAGCATAGAAGGGGAAGATGGTGGAGTCGGCCGTGGAAGGGGTTGGTGGCGTTGGTATCAGGACGCGTGGGAAGCAGCCAGCGGTAGCTGAGGAATGAGATTGGGGATGCGGGAATGGGAGAATGATTTTTTCGCTATATACGGCTCCGGGTCTAGGGTGGTGATAGTGTTGGAATTTTAACATAATGTAGAATGATTAATTGATGTGATAGTGTGTGTGTGCTAGCCTACATCTGCATCCTGCAGGTATAGTCTGATTTACGGGGTGGGCCCGCCCTCGAGCATATTCTTTGTCCTGCGGACGCGAAGAGTGGCGGCGAGGGCCGACAGGATAAAAGCATAGCGAATCTTGGAATACCAGCGGCAATTATAGCTAGACTCACTGCTGCTGTTGTTGTTGTCCTTGAGCTCTACTCGTCTCTCCTGGTCCCCTTCTAGACTACCTTAAATAATAATAATAGACGATTGATGTCGCTGCGGGTTGTTGAGTTGCATTGCGGAATAGGGGCAAGCCAATTAGTACTAGCTACTATTCGGTCGCCTTAGCGCCCAACGAAAAATTTTTCCTCTCGCTCCTTCTTGCAAGCAACACGATCGCTGTACATGGCAAATCCAATCTATTCTGCTCTTCGTTTTAATACGGGTCACGAAGCAAGCGCCCACTTGATGTCAGCTAGAATTGGATCAAGTCTATTATTTGCCTTACTGCTATCACCACCTATCGTCACCGGACCGGATTCTCTCTTCCAGCACTGTAAGCCACCATATATTATCGAAAGAACCATATCCCCCCTCCAGAAGCATTGGCACACTTTATTTCACCACCCCTTCTTTAAATGTCAGGAAGGTGGGCGATGTCTATTAACTATGCGTGCAAATTTGCGAGCCCCTTGTTGAGACTATTGAGTTTTACCCCTTGCTTCATGACGCTATCACCGACCACGAAGACTCTTTTTTTGGCACGAGGTCTGTAAATCAAGCCTCGACTTATCGTATTTAGACCATGTGGAAATTGGATTGACCATCTATTTCGATAATTCCACCGTCGCCATCATGAGTTCAACACCTTTCCGGGTAGCCTGGGACCTCTACTGGGTCATTGGTTTCACTTCCTGAGAAAGGGGAAAGCTACGCTAAATTCTGGAATATATCTCCGTGATGGAGAACTATTGTAGATGTGTACAAGGTACTTACTATATATGAACGGGCTTCCAGGGTTGTCGGATTGACCCTGCACTCGATTCAACTGCCCGGAGCCGGTCCGCTGCCCTAAACCCCTAAAGATACAAATAGTACGTCAGGCGTCCATACTCCCCACCTTTCCTCTCTCCCAAACCCTCACTCCATCACTCTTCCTCCTGAAGTACATAACACGATGCATGGGGATAAACTCCTCATCTGTACTCTCCGTCTTCCATCTCTCCACTGGTATCTCTCGTGTACCGACGAAGCGGTCTTCGTATCCTACTACGTGGTCACTAGCATCCATTGCTGGGTCCCAGAGGAGGCGGTGTAAGATCTCGTGTGCGGGGCGAAGTTTGTGTGGCTTTGGGGTAGAATGGGTAGGGTTTTTGGATTTGGGTTTAGGCTTCGACTTGGACTTGGCAGGGAGTTCTGGTTCGTTAGTGTAGTCGGCGTCATTACCGTCGTCAGATGTAGTGTCTGAGTCATCGCTGATGGCGAAGGTTCCCCAGTCTCTGCGGTCTAGTCCGAGACCGCCGAGGTCACTCTGTTTGGTGTGCGAAACCTCCACCCATGTCGTCCTCGCATCGTAATACTTCTCGTCACCCCTAATCATTTCGGTGAACCCTTCTAGTGCAAGCCTAAGGGCCTCTTGTGCAAGCCTCTTGGCGCTTCGATCTGCCTCTGAAGTAGGAGCGTCATTGCCGCCCACCTTATCCCCCTTCGCAAGCCCGATTAGGTAGCAGCCATGGTAATCCATCCCGTCATTACTGCTGCTGGTGTTGTCTTTGTGAGTGAACCTCGCGGGCCAGATCCGCGCATGGATGTCAGGGAGTTTGCGGTTGAGGTCTGTGATGCGAATTAGACCTGGTTTGGCGTGGGAATTGGTGAAGCTTACCGATGAGTAGTAGTACGCATCTGGATTCCAACCAACCTATGAGCGAGCTCCCCTTCGCTAAGGACGTGCCCCAATACTGGACGTCGATTTTGATGTAACTGTTGTACGATTTGAGGAAGTCCAAGGCACCAGAGCGCAGAGCAGGCGATAGCCCTTCTTTCTCCTCACCATCAATTAGCTTTAGCCAAGTAATACCCTCCTCTTCTATGAGGCGATCCGTACGCTTTAGCTCTTCAACTAGCGTCCTTACGGATGGAGGTGAGGCCGCATGGGCCACATTGATTGCCGGAGCATGGAGACTTAATATCACCGCTGGCTCCCTCGCCACCGATCGTTGATATCGAGGGCGTTGCGTGTGGAAAAACGGGTCAAATGCTATCTCGCTTTTCCAATCGAAGTCCTGTGAGTAGTGCTTAAAGAATGTGCAAATGATGTCAGCCGCCGTGATGGCGCCGGCGTCGCGGAAGAGCAGTTTGCAGACACGCGAAAGGAGGAGCGTGATGTGGATTCCGCCAAGGTAGCCAAAGCGGGCGGAATATATGCCGCGCTGCTGGGCCCAGGTCTTGATAAAGCGGTGCGCCAGACGGAAGACGGCGAGGTCGGGTATGGTTCGTTGGAGATAGTCCATGTCTCGGAAGGCGTTTAACTTCTTTAGGGAAGAGATGGAGAGGTCAAACAATGGGTCTGATGGGGGCAACTTATTCACCTCGGCCCAGCTGTGCCCACAAAGTTGGGATTAGTTAGATATCCGTTTGGGCAACTGGGGCTGGGTATAAATGCCGAATACTCACTTCTCTGCAATCTTTGTTGCTGGACAGTATTGCAAATCAAGTTTCACCCCCTTAATCTCTAGCTCTAACATAGTTCCAGAAGCAGCTTTCACTGTCCTTAAGACCTTCACGCCTAAATCGGTAGCCTTGCGGAGGCGCTGTCTAGCCAACGTGAGGAACGTCTTGGAGCTGAAGGAGCCAACGCACAGACAGTCAATGTCAGACCCTGAGTTCCAGATGCCGAGCCCGTAAGAACCGACCGGGACGATTACGAGGGGCACTGCAGGCTTGGCGGTCATCACGGGTGCCGCCTCATGCGCCGCAGCAGACTCGGTAGGCTCTTGAGCTGGTGGCGATTGTTGTAAGATGCGTTTCAGTAGTTCGAAGACCTCTATTCTCGAGTCAATTTCCGATTCCGTGGGGAGCATTGCGTGTTTGGCTAGGCAGGATTTCAGTGCAGCAATGTCGGCAAGACTCCGAGGGGCCTTAGTAGGTTCAAGCGAAATCAACTGCTTCTCAATATCCACGGTCCTGAGGTCTGGGTCGATTTTCAGGGCTGCCCTGATTCCCCAATGATCGCTCCCATACTGTGGTTGCTCACTTTCACTAGGCCCGGCACCCTCTTCAGGGAATCCAAACATACTAAACCCGGTGACCTTGAGGAGACCCTCTCCCTTAACTAGGATCCTGTCATACCTCTGAGGCCGGTTGCCGAGACTGCTTCCCGCCATCTCTGCAGCAAGGGCGTTTTCCATAGGGTTGAATGTTGCACCTTCTTCCCCGTCGTGTATGCCCTCGGAGGCCTTGGGTTGAGCACTTGATTCGAGAGTACTTGTGGTCTCTGTGCGAGCCACGAACCAAGAATCCGAAAGGCGAGCGTCAGAGAGCAGCGTCTCCAGGGATGAGAGGGTATCGACTGTCTCTGGAGATATTGACTTATTCTTGATAGCTTCGTGGATTGTAACAGTAGATGTTGTCAAGTTGAAATCGCCAGCAACGATCCAAGGATTTTGAGGGTAAGCCGCGGATAGGTGGTTTACAACCGCATTGAGTTGCGATTTCTTCGCAGCGACAGCACCGTCTGTAAGACCGCTGGTGAGGTGCACACCGGCAACGACCATGGGGAGGAAATCAACTTCGGTCTTTGGGCTGCGAGTCCCAGCTGTATGGGCGGAAGAAAGCCCTTTCCATATCCCGATATCATCGAAGATGAGGATGGGCGTTCCCTTGTGTTTCCTCTCAGATGGGAGCCACTCCCAGCGGAAATTCCAACGGCTCAGAACGACAATATTGCGTAGGCTTGCTAGAGGGCCAATCCCTTCTTGGTCCGGTGGCCCATGAGTAACAAAGGGCCAGCGGCGTCGAATCGAGTCCTGCCCTAGGAGGTGCGACAAGAAAGCGTCAGAAACCTCCTGCAAAGTAACAACGTCCGATAGAGCAGGCTCTGAGAGTAGGATTCGGGTAAGGAGGGGATATCGATCGCTGGAGGGGGAAAAGGTGGGTTCGACAAGGACGTTATAGCTAGATATCGTTATGGTGCTTTGTTTCCGCGCGTTTCCATCTGGTGCGGTAGGTCTGGGCGATCGCACAGGCTCCCAGATGCTGGCGGCCTCTGAGAAACAGTATGTGGTCTCTGCCTGCGGCGCTGAAAGTCTGCAGCCCTCCCCGCCCAATCCTTTCGTTTCGGCCGTTCGAGGTCTGCTGTGGAGGTCAAGCGATTGCTTGAACTCGCAGTAGCCATGTTTGGGTAGACTAATGACACCCCAAGCCCTCATATCACCCACCGAGATGCCGTCCTGGATCTGCGGCCGTTCGCGAACAAGGATCACGAGCTCTTCGACACGCCACTTAAGAGGTAACATAAGGCTTGCCTTTGACATGAGGTACTCCGCACCCTCGGTCGAACTTTGGCCGATTGTGAGATGGGGATGGTAAATCTCCTCGTCCGCTGGAGATGACGGGGGGACCGCATCTTGCCCAAGAGCTTCCAGAACCAAACTTCGGAAGCGCTTCAAGCCGTGGTCAAAACCAATAGGGGCCAGAAAAACGGTGTTATTATGGCGGTGGGAGAAGGAATCCGTCGAATCAAAGTTCACGTCAAAGCCTCCTGGGTCCTCTTCAGTATCAGCCAGGGTGTTTAACTTTGAGCGGATCTGATCGACTGCTTGTGATAGGCTCTCGATTGTGACGAACGGATAGATGAGATTAACGTGTGCTGGCCATCTACCGTATGCCTTGTCGTGGGAGGAACGGAGGCGATCGATGTCGCGACAGATGTGGGCTGGGGGGACGATGCAGAGGGCGGTTTGGTAGGAACCAAGAGCCAGCCTAGCGCGATTGGGGGGAGCTCCCGCCATGATAGGGTTGCGTCGTCGTAGCGGCAGTTTGCTCTATGAGGACTTCGGGGTCGGGAGAGTGGTTGGGTGTGTGGGCGAACGGTGGGTATAGGGGAGGTAGATGCTGGATTAGGGGGGCTTTCGTGCGATGAGGTGCAACGACCACAAGGAGGCGACCGGCCTAATTGTGTGCTTGGGCGAACAGGTATTAACTAAGACGAGATGTCGGTCAGCGGGAGCGGAGAAGGCAATTGTACGTTCATGTACATTCCTGCGAGCGGAACAAACCCGAGATCGAGTCACTGCCCGAGGTATCTGCTCCAGCGGGCCTGAGTCACCCCGTAAGGCCGCGTCGCTGATGATGGGTTCGTCAGTTCTGGGAGAAGCCTCGAGCGAAGCCTCGCGCGAAGCGTCATGTCGATGCGAGTTGGAGGTTGAGTCACCGAGCAAACCTCGACGCCGCTTTTCCTAGCCGCCGACGAGGTCATCGCCACTCCCCACACCAGAGCGCCAATGAATGGGTTCGCTGGGGGAACGCCTAAGCTTCCAAAGTAGTAATATGTGCAAGCGAGGAATCCACCGCGACCACTCGGTATCGTGGAAGAGTCAACAGGACGGCCAGTTCCAGTATCGTGGCAAGAAGCCCTTGTGTAGCCTACTCTCCGCTACGGCCTGGCTCTATTTATCGTGGCCGATTATGACGGTGATGACAGAGGGAAGGATTTCGCGGGCTTGGTGGGGAGAGATGGATGGGACTGGCACGTCCTAGTTTGCAAGAGAGATCCTCAAATCATAGTTGCTTCTCGCTACATGCACATGTACCATTGTTGTTCCAGCCCTCGGGAGGAAGGGCTTACCCTTGTTTGCGCGCCCGCACCCGAACACAGCCATCAGTCGCACATTCTCGTCATATTAATCCATTATACATTAGCTGAAACTATCACTTAGAGGTCAGCGTGATTCTCTTGATCACTCTAACCAGTTCAAATGCCCGTCCCATGTACATTCCTTCCTGCAGCGACTGCAGTACCACCACCTCGGGCCACCCGAAAGCAACTTCTCCCCGCACACCCCACACGCAACCGACCGATCTCCCAAATGTAGTGATGGGACTGCTTTCGCTCCCTGCTTCTGGATAACTGCTGCTTCGTCCAACTCAGCACACGCCCGGCATAAGTCACGGACCATGATCTCTACAGATGAGCGACAATTGCAGGTCGGTGGGCGACGCCAGGAAATGGCATTTTGACCGGGTCGGCAGCCTGGGCGACAGCTCACACGGTAGTAGCATTTGTAGCAGTACGGCTTACAATTGTCAAGGTATTTTCGGACAGGTAGCATCTGTGCACTCGTACAGCGCTGTTGGGGTTAGAATTTCCCTCTGGCATCGCACCGAAGTACCCGCGACCAGGAAGCAGTGCTCACCCTGCAGATCTGGTTTCCACAGCCCCAACAGCTCATCTTTGTCCCACCTGCACATGTGTTCCTCCTAAGCATCCCAGTCCCGGACATCAATACGGCATTACGGATCGCTTTGGAAACCAGCATTAAATTCCTAATGTCGACATAGTGGACGTTTCTTGCCAATGAGGAGATGATAGGATACTGTGAGAGGACATCCGCCAGAACTCTTTCCTTGGCAGCAGGGGACGGTCTGAGAATTTTTTCGAGTTCCAGACCTGCACCAAGTGAGAGGCCTGCTGAAGGTTTTTCTGCGGCCGACGCCAGATGCGATTGGTATTGCTTCCACTTTTCGAAGTAGCGGTAGGCAAATCGAACAGGTGGCACGGCGCGCTTGCTTACTTTTCGGTATAAGATTGGGGATGCAGCAAAGAGAACTCCCGCCAGACGGATCAACGAAAGGACACTGTAGTAAGAACCGTTAGCACGCAACCTCCTAGACACACAAAACAGGCCGCTGCCTTACATTATCGCAATCTCTAGCCCCCGTATATGCAAAAACCTCTCACACTGATCCACCGCCGTCCTGCCAGCTCGCTTTCCCATAGTCGACCCTGCCAAAACCTGGAAAACACTCGGCTTCACTCCCGAAAACGCCCACTGACCCGCATTCCGACAGGATCCCAAAGGCGCCGGTAGAAACCTAGCCTGTAAACCCACAATCACCAAAAAACCGCCGGACTGGATCACATTCCAGAGGCCGAGCAGGAAAAGGAACTGTTTAGGGTACCGGTCCGCAATCAACGGCAGTATAATGAAAGTGGTTGAACTCAGCGTACATTCCATGAGGCCCTACGCATCGAATTCTAGATTAGCACATCAAGCCGAGCACTATCTACTACCCAGGATAAGGCACTAACGAGCGAATAGGCAACAATCTGCGTCGGCCTCAGAAACTGACTATACGGCGCCCTCAACAACTCTGGAGTCGCTTCGAGGTTCCGCTGTAGCGAACCAGCGTCCAAGAGAACTATCATACCGAGCACTGGAGGTATGACGATAAGGCCAGCGAGAGATAGGTATATTATTGTGTTGAGGAGAGAGGAGAGGAGGGGCCGCGCCATCGCGGCGCGATGAGGAATACCCTACTCTCCCGCGACCCGATGTGCACGATGATCGCCCGACCGAGAGAGGCCGCGGGGAAGAGGCGATGGGCGACCTCAGCCGCGCCGGGGGCCCCTGAAATTTGCGATTTTCCGGATGGGGAAATTCCTCATTTACTTTTATTTCTTTTTTTCTTTTTCACTCTCCCCCACGTTGAGCTCCAAGCTCCAAGCTCCAATGACTTGGATTAGGGGCTTAAAACAAGCATTCGGCCGGGGGATTTCCGTTGGGCAAAATTGACTGAGAAACTTTACCGCAGTCACTAGAGGGAGCTGCCGCCACCTGAAGCTTTGAGCCTCCACACCCGTCACGCAGCTTCTCGCGGCTGAAGAATATGGCGGTGTGAATACGAAGAACAGGGCCTCGAACGCCGGCCTGAGTTGCGTTGGAGTTGAGATCCGGTCGGGGATGATCGCTAATCCCGATCGCGAATCCGCCATTACTAGAGAAGCTCCACCATTACTAGAGAAATAAGCCGGAGTCCCACCAACCATCAAGGCCAGAAAACCCCCCTCTCTCTGAACACACGCCCAAAGCGGGGTCAACCAAACCCCCACGCAACCCTCTCCCTCTCCATCTCGAACGGGGTGAATTTGGGGTGAATTTGGGGTGAATTTGGGGTGCTCTATGAATATGTAAATATATATTTGTGAATGTACGTAAGTACAACCCTTCTGCAAAGCCCCCCACTCCACACAATACACCCCGCCGTCCTCTCACCGGCCCGAACGACACAACCCAAATACCCATGCACCAACTCCCCCAACTTTTTTTTCCTTTTTTTTTATTAAATCCGAAACATGGTGGTAAACTACGTGGTATATGTGTGTATGAATTTCGCAGCGCAGCGCCAATGCGCGAGGATTGCTCAGCTATTGATTAAGTACACATAACGGTGTCCCGTTGTTATCCTCTAAAAAACAAAAAATTGGAGATTGGTATCCTGTGAGTCTAATATAAGGGACTGGAACACCGGGTGCCCCTCCCTAGGGGGGACAGGAGGAAAGGAGAAAGATATACGGAAATATTAATCTAATTAGTTGTTGTGTTCGCTCCGCTCCGGTGTGAGACGCTCCCTAGAGGTATACTACAGCGTCGTACTGCTTTCTCCGACCGGAGCGGGGTTGAGGAGTTGGGGAGCGGGGCAAGAAATACTTTTTTGCGCGTATGAGTGTTAGCGTATGTATTTGGGCATTGGATGAGAAGAAGAAAGGGAGGGAGGGAAAAGGGGAACTGGAGCGCCCTACAGTGAAGCCATCGCCCTTTTCCGAAAAGTGTTTTTGCTCATGGCGATTGTGAGAGAAGATTCTGGAGAGCAACTTGTTCGACCTCCCACGACCGCTGTCCGAGCTCAAGCTCGCATTGCCGCTGTCGGTTGATGCGATGGAGGGCGCTTTTTTGTGCGAGTAGGTGAATGAGTGGTGGTGTTTTGTGCTGTTTTTTTTTGGGGGTTAGCAGGGGTGGAACTGGAATTGGTGGTGGTGGAACTGGGTGATGGGGGGGTAGGTAGGTAGTTGGTTTACCTCGAATTCGAGTACATTTCCTTGTGTATGTAGGGGTTGAATGAGGGTTTGGGAGGTTGAAAAGCGGGTTCGGAGTGGGAGGTTTGAGGGTTTAAAGGATATATATATATGGAGTAGATTATCGGGTGTGGGTTTTTTTTTCTTTTTTTCTTTTCTTCGGTGTATAGTGTTGCTGATGGAATGAACGATAGTAGTGGATGGAAACTGTCGAATTTCGTTGGGTCGCGAGGCCTTGTTATACCCACCATCATCATCAGCTTTGAGCTGCGCTTAACTGACCAGCCCCCGAGACCGGGGGAGGGGGGGGCATTGCACAGCCAAGGAGCGATGCGATGCACGTGTTGACTTGATTGGCCGATTTAGGGGAGTCATCCCCCATCTGTGGGGCTTCGATTCATTTAAAAACAATCTAAACGCAACCCTGTGGAGACTATCTACCCCTCTTT
>JAJDFE020000469.1:0-29411 GCA_021527465.2 Geoglossum glabrum | reverse complement strand
TCCACCTAGTCCAGCTCTTACACATTCAAAACAAAAACAAAAAAAGGGGGTAGGGAGGGGCCTAGACTTTTGATTTTATTTATTTATTTATTTATTTATAATGTCACGGGTCTCGGGACGGGACTACCAACTATTACCATCATTGCATGGGGGTGGTGTTTGGATTTTAAATTATACTAGAGATAAATAGATAAATAGATAAATGAATTAAAAACAAACAGGTAGATGTGTTTTTTTTTTTACCAGAGTAGGTTCGGGTTGGACTGGGTGGGGAAAACGTGTAGTAAAGAACTAGGATAGTAGACTTAACTTTTGATTTTTGATTTTCCTAAGGGGACCTTGGCTGGGTTAATGGGAAAAAGGAGTTTGCAAACGGGGCAGTAAAGGAGATTAGAGGAGCACAGCCAGAGATATCTTTAGCTGGTGGAAACCGATCCGATAATCGCATGGCAGGACGAGGTTAGATTACAATCCATACTGCCATCGCGCCGAGGACTAGCATCCATGCCATGCCAGGCTTTCGCTCCGCAATAGCTCCACTCAAAACGTTCTGTGGATTGTACGTTGCCGGCGGAGTACTGTTTAACGCACCGTCCCAGCAATATTTCTCGAAGCACTGCTGACATGTAGCTGGCACAGCTGTGCCAGTTCTCTCCAAGCTGCGGCTTACTATCGCGCAGCCAACGCAGCTAGGCCATTGGGCATCGACAGAGCCATTGCCCATGGTCGCGACATTGTAGCCGTTGCGGATGATCTCGTCTCGGACTGAATTGCTGTACGTGAGCGTGAAGGTAGAGACGTTGGATTGGTAGGTATATGGCGTGTTGGGGATATACACAACTAACGGGGTAATAGATGTGGTGTTAGAGGCGTTGCAGCCGAAGAAAGTGGGTCGGGTATTCAGGCCTTTGTTGATAAAGGTATTCTGGTCAGGGATGGCGGGAAAGGCGGTATCGTTTCCGATGCCAGATGCATTGAGACTGCGCTGGTACGTGGCGACGAGAGAGGTGCCATTTGGCCAGTTATACTTTGTATCGGCAGAGCTATCAATAGCAAAAATGACGTCAACGCGACGGGCGGGCTCGATGAGGGGTTGTAATGGAATATTTTGGAGGTCTTCGCCGCCGTCGACGAGTGTGAGGCGTTTGGAACCGGCATTTACGTTTGTAGCATTGTTGTAATGGTAGAAGGGATTGGGAGTGTAGTCTGCAATGTCGTTGTTCGCTTCTCCAATATTGGAGAGTATTTTTGTCAGAGAGTTCTTGAGAGCGGGAGGTATATTGGTGTTGTTGATCTGTAGAAAGAACTGATTGAATAGAGAAGAGGACGTGCCCATGACAAATCCAGCGTTGTCGAATCCGCGGACACAACTCTCGTTGGAAGGGAGGATTCCTCCGAAGAAATTAGAACCAATAAATTCGAGTGGCGCAAAGCCATATACTGTTGGATCAAAGGACCCAAGTTCCCATGGGTTGAACTCGTATACCGTGGTGTTTGTCGGGATAAGTAGTTCCCCTGGTGCACGGCCATCCGCCACTATTATCGGCATGGGTACTGAACCACTTGAAAATTGCGGGTCGAGCGAGATTGAAGACCATGTGAAGGATGGCCCACCGTCAGTTGCATTAATCATTTGGTATGATAGTGCACGTCCCCTCTGAGATGTCAGCAGGATAGTTAACCATTCATATACACTTTGAGGGGGTTTACCAGTAGTCTGTAATTGAGATATTAAACCCGGTATCATTTTTTCCGGTGACATTGCCGTAAATCTCATTGTAGTACTCTTTAGTATCAATCTGTTCTGGGCCTTCGAGGACTGAGTTACTAAACTCCCACAGTGGCCCAAATGTACCGCTCAAAATCGAAGACACCGAGGAGAAATTGCCGACAGCAACAGATCCTACAAGCCACGATCCACCACTGAGCCCTACGAGATAAGTGGTGGCCTCCAGGAGTCCACCGAGTTGTCCCACTGATGTTGAATTGTCAGTCCGGCTATCGAATGCCTGCAATGCGCCAGCGCCATTCATCAGGGCTCTCCAGCCACCACCCGAAAAGGCGATGGCGATATTTGGTAACTCAGACCCGTTTTGGGCAAGGTTGGAAATATATGATGTATCAAGGCCGGTGACGTTGAGCCGTTTGAGGAGACCGCGTATGGGATCATAGGTGTTATTTCTCCGGAGTTCCAGCCAGGACGTCTCGTTTGGAGAGAGGTCTTTTGCACTGCGAATTGTTGGGCGGTCGCTCGGGCAATCACCTCCTCTAGGTGTATATCCACTTGGGGCATTTGGCAACGCGCGCTTCCCTGCAGCACTACCAACCTCAAAGGGCGACAGTGGAGCTTCGGTCCCATATACTAGAATCATCGAAATCAGAAATCGGGCCAATCATGGAAGGGCAGTGTCCTCTCACCATGGAAGACTGCGCAAGTAATGAGCAATGGACATATCACCAAGCCGATAAGATTCATGGTCCAGTCCACGGGCTAAGGAAGCGGGGCAACAGGCTTTGTTCGTACTATGGCAAAAAAAACCAGAAGAATGCAAAAGGAGGTTGTCGATACAAAAAAAGTTTTGGTATAGCTACTCTTCTCCACGAGCTTGTATTGAAACGACAATCCTGCGTGAGAGGGAATGGCGACGCGTTTGAAGGCATAATTTCGGTGGATCTCAGGATATCTGAACAAAACCATTGATTGTCCCAATAGCATGTGATATTGTATGTTCTTGGGGTTGGGCGTGAATATCACATGCTATTGCTCCAGATTTGAATCTTGGAAGGAACAGTCATGCAAATACGAGATGGCAGTAAAGACTAACGAATGCCGGAGGGATGTGTGAGAGTGGTGAGGTGGACTTTCTCACCTCCTTTGCTGGCGGCCAAAAGTACATGTAGTAGGCGATCGATGCCTCCGCGTACGCCGCATCCCAAGAACGGCAGCACTGTTCCCTGAGAAAGCAGGCGGCATCACCCTACTTCGTTGGAGTTGTACTCTACTCGGCGACTCGCGCGTCCAACTCATCGAGTAGCTAATCTCGCCCGGCTGACTAAGTGAGGATGTGCAACTGCTACGTCTTTTTTTTTGGTGTAGTTGCTACACTGAGTGGTGGTTGTGGTTTTGCGCGGACTCAATAGGTCAAGTGCTCAATAGTTCCCGTGGTGATTGTATATTCTAGATTTTTGGCGTGGCTTTCCTCTTTCCCAGGACTGGCGGTAAATTGTGCAATAAGCGATTGTGCCACAAGGGTATATTAAAACAAATTCGGGTTTTATATCTCTCCAATTATTTTATATCCTTTAGGATGCTGGGGCTTCCGTGAGATTCTTATTTCGCCCCTTGAAGCGAGAGCAGCTTTCGGAGATTCTATTATGGTTTAGACGCTTGTAATACCTGATTGGGTGAGGATTGATTTTATCTCCCCTCCCACCGCGGTGCAATCGCTTATATCTCATTGGATAAATTGAAATGGGGTATTTCCTTCCCACAGCCACTTAACGATTTTTGTAAAGCAGATGCAAACAACTAAAGGTCTGTCCGCCGACTCCTCCCAGCTGCCAACCCTAATCAACAAGACTCTAATATCGATCACCAGACCAACTTGTAGCCCACCGTCGACTCTAAGCCTGCTAAGTATCTAAGAGGTAGTGCGTCGAAGACCCTTCAGAAGCTGCCCCGACGACTGCATCTAGCGCTTCAGACGATGGCTCTGAAGAGGATAAACAAGGAGCTGGCCGACTTGGGTCGTCACCCGCTGGAATTTTGCTCCGCCGGGCCTATTGGGGATGACACGGTATATACTGTCAGTCCAGGAATTCACCACACGGACACTGACGTGAACCTAGTTCTACTGGCAGGCGACCGTGATGGGACCGGTCAGTTCACTTCACAGCGAACCCCATTCTGGAAGCTAAGGTGCAGAAGCCAACTTTTCTCCTTTCAGAGTGACTCGCCATATGCGGGTGGGGTGTTCTTTTTAGCCATTCATTTCCCGACCGACTACCCATTCAAACCACCAAGGGTGAGCTTCACGACGCGAATCTACCATCCGAACATCAACTGGAACGGGATAGTGTGCACCTACCACCACGATATATTGGGTGACCAGTGGAGCCCAGCCTTGACGATTTCAAAAGGTACTCACACAGGGCTCCGACAAACGGCCTTCGCTAATGGAAATCACATTAGTTCTCATCTCTATATACAGATGTTTACAGGAACCGCATCCGGATTGTCGCCTCGTTCCCGAAATTGCGCGCGATTACGAGACAGACCCGGCATGTTTCGAAGCGACGGCTCGAGAATGGACGGCGAAATATGCAATATGACCCAAAATTTCCGGGGTAAAGGCACAGAATAGTGTTAGAATTCACAATAAGAAGGAAGATAACTCAGTTGGAAAGGTATTTAAGGGAGCTTGCAATTGCTGACTCAGCGGTCCAATGATGCGGGGATAAATTGCCAGCAACGGTAATAGGTGAAACCGCAATGCAACATGCTGATATTCCAAGTTAAATTTTAGTAGAATGTATATCATCCGCATTGAATACTACCCGCACCGATGATACTACTCGAGGGTGCCCTCATCACTGAGTTGTCTCAACGCTGTGTTCTGCCGGGCCATTAATCGAGGGGCTGGAGGTCTGGTTCCACAGAGACTTTGACAGCCTTGGCTCAATGGGCTACGGGGAATATTTCGACCCAGACTCACGTAGAGGGATGAACACCCTATAAGGGTAGAAGTTATTGAGTGATTCGGGCCGGACCCCACGTTCGTGGCTCTTAGGGCTAGTTCGTCTGTCAAACTTACAGCCGTTGCAGAAGGTGGATCAACCTCTTGGCGAAGTTTTCCGAAAAAAAAACGCGTTGCCCTGCTCCGCCCTCGAACACCAACTGCCTTCTGTGATAACCGTCACTTTTTCATATTTGCGGCCCGTGCAGCTGGGGGGGGGGAAGTTTCGATCACGATTTGTCCCTTCCTCATTTCCTCCATTCCAAGCATCCCACCGTTAAAGCGTATCGGCTTAAAGGAGTCGCATTCATTACGCGCCTGGGATTTATCGCTTTCCCTCTGCCTATCCCCTTTGAGAGCCATAAAGCCTCGTTCGGCTCGGAATTAGTGGTGCAACTGCGTAATTTGGTCTCATCAGCAATTGTGTGCCATTGTTACACTGCATAACCCTGCGGGCGGCTCCAAAACGCCTCCTTCATCGCCGGTGCGAGAGATTTCGCTTTGCACTCTCGAGATGGATATCGGCCATCAAGTACGAGGGAAACGGAAGCAGCCTTTGTCGCCTCTGTTAGATCGACCGACGAAACAAATGAAGGCAGAGGCTGTTGAACTCGTGGCGGATGAGGGTACTCTGGAAGGTGAAGCCCTGTTTGAAATGGACATTGATCACATAGGTGGCGATGAAGCTCGACTTTTGGCAATCGCATCTGGCGCGGCAGATTCTGCAGAATGGCAAGACACAATCGAGAAAGTCGTTCGAAGAGTCGTATCCATCAGATTCTGCCAAACATATTCTTTTGATACAGACCCCGCCACCACGAGCGAAGCCACCGGGTTCGTGGTCGATTCCGAGAAGGGTTATATCATCACAAACCGCCACGTTGTTGGTGCAGGGCCTTTCTGGGGCCATTGCGTGTTCGACAACCACGAAGAGGTATAGATGACTTCTATATATAAACTATTTTATTAAAGCTGACTAGATCTCAAGTGCGACGTCTATGCAGTTTACCGCGACCCGATACATGACTTCGGGTTTCTCAGATTTGACCCAAAAGCAATCAAATACATGCCAGTGGCTGCGCTGGAATTAAGACCAGATCTTGCACGTTCGTTTAACGGTGTATGTTGAAGAGAAGCGCTGGCTGATGAAGAATAGGAGTCGGATCTGAGATCAGGGTTGTCGGCAACGACGCAGGAGAAAAGCTCAGCATATTGTCAGGCATTATCAGTCGAATAGATCGCAATGCGCCTGACTACGGCGAGGGCTATAACGATTTTAGTACGTCTTCGGAATGGCTCGCTAACTTCTCAGCTGCTAACTGTAGATAGACACAAACTACATTCAAGCTGCTGCTTCGGCTAGTGGCGGGAGCTCCGGAAGCCCCGTAGTCAATATCGATGGCTATGCAGTGGCCCTCCAAGCGGGAGGCAGCACAGAAGGTTGATTCTAGAGATTCCCCTCTGTTTGTCATGTTTTTAATTACGTCTCTCAGCTGCCACGGATTACTTCTTACCATTGGACCGACCGCTGCGAGCCCTACAATGTATCCAGCGGGGGGAAGCAGTCACTCGAGGAACAATCCAATGTCAATGGCTTATCAAGCCCTTTGATGAATGCCGAAGATTAGGTCTTACCCCTGAATCAGAAGCTGCTGTTCGGGCCAGTTTCCCAAAAGAGATTGGAATGCTTGTAGCGGAGACGATTTTGCCGGAAGGACCGTCTCACCTGCGTATCGAAGAAGGCGACATTCTTATTAAGGTTAATGGAGAATTATTGACGAAGTTCATTCGGCTAGACGAGATATTGGATTCTTCGGTTGGTCAAAAGGTGAAGCTTCTGGTACAGCGTGGAGGGGAGAACATTGAAGTGGAGTTGGAGGTCGGCGATCTTCACGCTATTACTCCAGATCGTTTTGTTACAGTGTGCGGAGCTGCGTTTCATGATCTTTCATACCAACAAGCTAGGCTGTATGCGATTCCGGTCCGCGGTGTTTATGTTTGTGAACCGTCGGGATCGTTTAGGTTTGACGGAACAGACCGTGGGTGGATAATTGAGTCGGTAGATCAGAAGGAAACGCCAGACTTAAAGGCGTTCATTGAGGTTATGAAGGCTATTCCAGGTAAGTTGGAAGTCACAATTTCTTAGTGTGGATTTACTAAGAGATGTAGATCGCGCTCGAGTCGTCGTAGTTTACCGCCACCTTCGGGATCTCCATACCATGCATACATCGATATTCTACATCGATCGGCATTGGACGAGCAAAATGAGAATGGCCATCCGCAACGATGTGACCGGGGTGTGGGACTTTTCCGAATTGGCTGATGCTCTGCCTCCGACTCCGGCGGTACCCCGAAAAGCCAATTTCATCCGTCTTGATAGCGTTAGCCACCCTGCCGCTGTGGATGTTGTCCGGAGTTTTGTACGGATATCGTGCACCATGCCTGTCAAATTGGACGGCTTTCCCCGAGCTCGCAAAATAGGGTGTGGCTTAGTGATCGATGCGGAGAAGGGCCATGTTGTGGTCTCGCGAGCAATAGTCCCCTATGACCTCTGCGACATTACTGTCACAGTTGCTGATTCTATAATCGTGGAGGGCAAAGTTCTCTTTATGCATCCTTTGCAGAATTACGCTATTATCCAATACGATCCCTCGCTGGTTCAGGCACCTGTCAAGAGCGCTAAATTGAGCTCAGAGCATATTAAGCAGGGAGCGCCAACTATCTTCCTTGGTTTCAACCAAAACCTAAGAGTGGTCGTTGCAAAAACTACGGTCACGGACATTACAACGGTCGCTATCCCAGCAAATGCCGCAGCCCCTAGGTACCGGGCAATCAATGTCGACGCCATCACTGTTGACACGAATCTCAGCGGCCAGTGCGGTAGTGGCGTACTCGTCAGCGAGGATGGAACGGTTCAAGCCCTTTGGCTGACATACCTCGGGGAACGGTCGCATACGAACAAGGACATTGAATACCACCTCGGTCTTGCTACCCCAACGTTGCTACCGGTAGTCAAACAGATTCAGCAGGGCGTCACCCCAAAGTTGAGGATTTTGAATGTTGAGTTACATATAATGCAGATGAGCCAAGTAAGGATTATGGGCGTTTCTGAAGGTATAGCATCCGCGACCCGTCCTTTGTGGCCTTTCAAGCCATAATGCTAAGTTCCCATTAGAATGGATTCGTAAGGTGGAAGAAAGCAATCCAGAGCGCCACCAGTTATTCATGATTCGAAAGGTCGAGTGTGGACATGCACAATATCTTCAAGAGAGCGATGTGATCCTCTCCATCAACGGAAAGATCATCACCCGCGTCTCCGAGCTAGATATCATGTACGACCACGATGTCCTTGACGTGGTTGTCGTTCGAAAATGTGAGGAGATAAGACTCCAGGTACCCACAGTGCCAACTGAGGACCTGGAGACCAACCGTGCAGTCATATTTTGTGGGGCTATTCTACACCGACCTCACCATGCCGTGAGACAACAGATTAGCGTCTTACACTCGGAGGTTTACGTATCGGCCCGGGTAGGTTCTCCTCTGTCTCGTATTTTACTGTCAGTTCTAATTTCTGTCAGACGAGAGGCTCCCCAGCGTATCAGTATGCGCTAGTGCCTACTAACTTCATTCTGGCGGTTAATGGTGTTCCGACACTAGATCTTGACTCGTTCCTTAGGGAGGTTTCCAAGATCCCAGATAATACATGTGAGTTTTAGCCTACGAGCTCGCAGACGGTTTCTATGTCTAATATATGGCATGTAGACTTCCGCGTTAGAGTCAGGACGTTCGACAATATCCCCTTTGTGATTACGATTAAGAAGAACGAACACTATGTGAGTTTTTTGCGACCAATCTCACGTATGTCCCAGGGAGCTAACACTACAAAGTTCCCTACCATGGAGTTTGTGGCAGATACAACAGAGCCATCTGGCTGGAGAAGAATAACACACGAAAAGGGCGTCGTGGATAGTGGCTTAGCAGCGGCTTTTACAGCAGAGGACATGGACGAGACATTTGTCGCGCAAGATGGCGTAGATGCCGAAACCGACAAGCTTTCAAACAGTTGAAATCACCAAAAGTTGCATGAGAGATTTGCTTTAGGATTTTTTATTTTTTATTCTGTACAATCAGATTGAGGTACATCAGTGGGAGTCACTCATATATGTACACTACACTTTCTGGAGGCCCCCAGCGATGGATGCAATGTGAGCATAGCGATATCAGCTCTTATATTAGACCTCTTACTTCTGCCTTAGTGGCCCTGCGTTAAAATGTAAGAGGTTTGGCTGCGCCATCAGTATTACAAATTCAGGGATGGCGCAAGCTACGCAAGGATGCACGTACTTGAACATGCTATTTTCATGTCCCGCGACTTTTTACCCCACCATACCCACTTTTTTTTTTTTCCCTCCATCTCCTCCACCATGACTCAAAAACCATCTCCCTTCGATCTCCAAAAATGCGCTCGACCAAATATCCTCGCGCTCCAGCCCTATCGCTGCGCTAGAGAGTATGTTACAGGCTCTTTATTCTTAAACAGGGGATTGCTTTTTCCCCCGGGGCCATAAAAAGCGCGGGGGGCTAATTAGGTAGTGACTACAAAGATGACGGGAGGAATATCCTGCTAGACGCCAACGAAAACGCGTATGGTCCTGGCCTGGTGGCGGCGGCGGCGGATAGTGGCGGTGGTGGTGGTGCTCAGGGGGATATTGGGATGGTGTTGAAGGGATTGAATCGATATCCTGACCCGTAAGTGGGCGACTTTTACAGATATCCCCTGGACCGCACATATATATGACGGCTAATTTTTAAAAAAAAATATCGTATTACTTAGGAATCAATTGGAGCTCAAGCAGCTCCTCTGCAGGTTGCGAAATACCAGCACTCATACAGAACGCCCCCTCATCCCCGAAAACGTCTTTGTTGGAGTAGGATCCGACGAAGCCATCGACGCGCTGTTCCGCTGCTTCTGCACGCCCGGTGTTGATAAAATCCTCACATGCCCGCCTACCTATGGCATGTATGCCGTATGTGCGCAGGTCAACGATGTAAGGGTTGTGGAAGTGGCTCTGGACACGGCCAACGGGTTTGCGCTTCGGCCCGACGCTATCAACGAGGCGCTCAGTCGGGATCCAACTATTAAGCTGGCGTATTTCAGCTCGCCGGGAAACCCGACGGGGAATTTGGTCGGGAAAAGTGCGCTGAGGGAGGTACTAGGGCATCCATCGTGGAATGGCGTTGTGGTGCTGGATGAGGCCTATGTCGACTTTGCGTCCGACGGTAGTTCGCTCGCCGAATGGGTGACGGAATGGCCGAACCTGGTTGTCATGCAGACGCTGAGCAAAGCGTTTGGCCTGGCTGGTATCCGCTTGGGTGTAGCATTCACCAGCCCACCTATCACGAAGTTGCTCAATAACCTAAAGGCTCCATACAACATCTCCTCTCCTGCGTCCGCGCTGGCAATCTCGGCGCTGTCGCCAAAGAGCCTAGAGGTTATGCGGGCAAATCGAGCGAAGATTCTGACTCAGCGTGATCGCATGCTGGCAGGACTGCCGCAAATCGGCGGCATTGGTCGTTTTATGGGAGGCCAAGATGCAAACTTCTTGCTTGTGGAGATCTTGGACAAGCCTGGCGGCAAGCCATGCAATCGGGTGGCATTGGCGTTGTATAAGGGGCTTGCGGAGAAGAAGGGAGTGGTCGTTAGGTTCCGGGGAAAGGAGTTGGGGTGTGAGGGGTGTCTACGGATCACTGTGGGAACGGAGGACGAAGTTGGCAGGCTACTAGTGGAGGTGAAGCAGACGTTGAGTGAGATCTACAGCGAGCAAAAGGGGCTTTCTTCATGTGAAGGATCGGCGAAGGAAGCAAGGGAAGCGAACGGTATTATTGCGTGATGATGATTGCTTCTTTCCCAGGAAGATTATCGGATGGTATCTGCATAGAAGGATAGATAAGGTCGATAGAGAGAAAATGAAGTATTCTGCAGTGCTGATCTACACGAAAAGTGACAGAGCTTCTGGTAAAACCAGCGAGAGACTGCGCCAAAAACGGTGGTGCTTGCAGCCGTTAGCGTTTAAATGCCCGTCTCTATCGCCAGTTAGAGCCAGTGTAGATAGCCATCGTCAGCCCGTGTTCCAACACCGGTCCCATGGCGCAGAGCACTCCTGCTATTTGCTCGCAGGGAGGGCTGATAGCAGTGGTCCAGCCAGTCCTCCAGTGGAATCGCCGAGAGGTGATGCATGATGCGGCCACGACAAAAGATACACCGCCTAGACATCAGTGCCACGGACCTGCGATTGGCCGTTTAGGGCTGCATAGTCGGTTGGGAGGGGGGGAAGGTAGAGAGGGCAGGCATGAGGCCAGGGTGGTGTACATCGCAAGCTCCATAGCTGCCAGTGCTTTCCCAGCCCTGAGCAGCCGTGGTTCTGACAGGTCGAGCACACGTGACGGGGGGAGATTCTTCGTGGCAAGAAAATCATCGAAATAGGAGCGGCGGGACGTACGGCGGACCAGCGACAGAGCAGCCCGCTCCGGGCGTTTGAGTTGTTTTGCTGCTATTCGCCGCGCATATGCCAGATGATGGTGTTCGTGCAGGATAAATCATGGGGCGTCGCCTCAGGACGGCGGAGGCACGTGATAGGCCTGGCAGCCAGCCCGGGGCGGGGGAGGCAGTGGCCGACAGTGGCCGACAGCGGGCAGGCGCTGGCAGGCGCTGGCAGACAGTGGCAGACGGTGGCAGATGGTGGCAGACGGTGGCAGATGGCGCCGTTGCAGTTGGTAGATGTTCCTGCTCGGGCACAGACGCTGGACAGAGTACAAGATACGTAGTACACAGCCATGACATGCCTCTGCTGCCTCTCCCACGCGCGATACTGCTTCCAGACCAGCCTTTGCCGAATCCAAGCAAATCGTCCCGAGCCTCTAACCACAGGTTTGCTTGCTCGCCCTAGACACTGACAACGCACCGGACCGTCACGAACTGCTCGCACGACAAGCGCTCTCGTGTACATTGCCCCAGGCGGCGCTGCAAAGAGAGATAAAGCCCGTTCGCAAGGCTCGTGTTGTCCTGCGCTTTTCGTTGTGTTGTTATCGAGCTGTCCTCGCCCAGCGTCGTCTGAATCCCCCGGGCGTCAATGTTTACGCTTGCTCACTACCACTGCACGTAGCCAGGCAGCAGCAGCCCCATCGCCACTGTTGCTTTTGCTTTCAGGCACCGGGAACTTGGAGCTCCGCCGCCCGCTACCTGCCTCCTGCGAGCGTCTATCTGCCCTAGGGCTGCTGCAGGAAGTGCTGTTGCGAAGCTGCCTCTGCGATCGGGTGGGCGTTTGCGGTTGGGGTTACGGAAGAGCAGCACATTGATTTCGGACGTTCGACAAGCGCCACAAGACACAGCCACTGGTGGCGTCTACAATCGCTCTCATCACAAAATAGCCTGGGGGGAGATGCCACTTCCATGAGAGAAGGCAGGATCACGGAGCTTTACCCACCTCGGTTCGTGGTCTGCTCGACAGCAGCAGCAAATCGTAAAGATGGGCAAAATAGATATCTCCAGAGATTACTACCAGGACCTAGAGCTTAAGCCGGGGGCGGATGTCAACGAGGTGAAGAAACAGTTCAAGAGACTGGGTACGTGTGACGCGGCCCTCGACCGGCCCGACAATATCAGCTCTTGTTTGACTAACTGAATATCCTTGGCCTGCAGCTCTGAAGTACCATCCCGACCGCAATCCTGGCAAAGAAAAGGAAGTCGAACCATTGTTCCAAGCAATCAATGAGGCACATGGATTCCTTTCCGACCCAACGACCAAATTCAAGTATGATCATGATCGTCAGAAAGCAGGCTATCGCGGATATCCCGTAACACCAAGGACGACTGCGGTGCCTCCACGAAACACATATCCTTCTGCATACTATGCACCACCACCTCCTCCTCCTCCCCCACCTCCTCCACAATCAAGGCCGCAATACAATGCCACGGCTTCTAGCGCCAGGGAGTATGAGGCATACGGAAGGGGCAAGCAAAGCGGTGGACCAAAAGTGACGAGTAGCACAGCGCGATATGAGGCGTTTAGGAGGATGAGGGAACCGTATGCAGATTCCCACACACCAAAGTCAGCATCTTCTAGAGCTGCAACCCCGGGGGGTATCCCACCGAATAGAGCAAATACCCCAAGCCAGACCAATCGCGAAGCTGGTGGAAGCAACTACCATGACCATAGAGCTGGTTTCGAAGATTCACTAAACGGTAGTGCTAGGGCGCGTCGCAAGGGATATGCGCCAGATGCCTCCGTAGGCGATGAGCCACCAGCACCGGACACCTCCGCCTATCGCAGTAGTGCGTCGAGGTCCTCAGATGCTCACAAGATGCCGCAAGAAGGAAGCTTTGGTGGACATGAACGAGTTGGCACGCCCTACACAAAGGGAGGGTATCCTAGCACACCACTGGGACGCTCTACAAGCACAAGAGGCAGACAGCAGCCTCCTAGCTTTGCGGAAACCTCTGAGCCCCAAATTACACCTAATCACCGTAGGGGCGTGAGCGCCAGCAAGCATAAACCGGAAAAGAGCGGCAGGGCTTCCCGGCCACGGGACGATATTCGTTCCAGTAGAACGCCCACCGGAGGGCACGCATGGGTAGAATCCGGCAGTTCGGGGAATGAGTACGACACTCGTCAGCGGCGCAGTTCCATCGCACATGAACACAAAGTCAGCAGTAGACGCACGCCACAAACGACCGCTGAAATCCCTCCCCGTGGCCCGACATGTGACCACGATCGGCGTCCCGCCTCCGCTTCCGGTCAACGCCCCAGGTATTCCCCTAACTTCCTAAAGAAGATCACTCTCCCCCGTCTCTTATATCTGCACCGTCTCTTCTAATTATCGAGAACCTCTTGTTTCTTGCGTTGGCCCACCGATGTTATCCCCGCCAATGTTGATGTTATTTCCGTCTATCCTCCTAAACAAGCTACTTATACCTCCGACCCTAAGAGATACTGCAAGCACCGACACTAGACAGCTCAGGTAGACCCTTAGTCATGTCACCCCCAGCAACCCCCAACTGGGGTCTCAATTGCAGAGGGTCTGCCCGAGCTGTACAGAGTCTCTACCCGTCCAATCTACCGATTAGGCTAAGTCCTCGTGTTCCAAAGATACTAAGCGATTTCAACTTATCTCAATTTAGTCGTGAGAAAGATGACGCTAATCATCAAAAGTGTGGACTCTAGCTTTCAAACTCGGGATGATATGTTTGCCCATACGCCCACGGTGGGTGTGGGACTTCGAAGCAAGAGTACGGAAAACATTCACACTCGTATGTTCTCGCCAAACGAATGGAGTGACAAGCTTGGGGATGTCTTCAGATTCCCGCCCCCCACCAATACAGTGAGGAGGGACCATCGGACTCGCTCGCCCAGGAGACCACAAAACCGACCACCGGTCACACAACGAGGAACAGTGCCGCTAGCACCAGCGGGTACTTTCATGAATGCCACCGCACCCGCGATTTCGCTCAAGGACCCACCCCCGACCCTAAAACCAACGGGATTCTCCCAAGATGCATGGACTGACTCTATCAAACCAAATGATTTTCAAAACCCTCCACTAACGTCGGAGCGGCCGAACCTCCGCATGAAGAGTGGCAAGCCCACTAGAACGCCGAGTCGGGTATCGAAGGCTACTAGCCTAGGTGCTACAGTCGGCTCGGATGAGGAGACCTCCGCGTATGATAGAAGCGGCAGCAAGAGTGCTGAGAGTAGCAGCAGCCGAAGCAGTGGCTTTTCTGGTAGTGCAATGGAAATCGACCCACCAATCCCAGAACGGGAGAAAGAGCGATCTCAAGGCTTACCTCCTAGACCAGCATATGTGTCGAACTTCGACGATGGGCGAGTCCCACTGGCAAATGTCGGCGTGAGGCAGGAGTTTGGGGAAACCCCAAGAAGCGCGCGTAGGTCGTCCTCGACTATGGCCCCACCGCCAACCAAGCCGCTGGGACAGCAATCAACAGCGCAAACAACACCTACTAGACAACCCCCTCCTAGAGCAGCTACGTCCCTGGGCCACTCTTGCCGTACAGAACGACCGACAATCGACCTAAAGGACCTCGGAAATGTCGAGCCACTCGCATCCACCAACGGTCTTGAGGGTATGGGCTCCATGGCCTCCAGCCTCCCCTTCAAATCCCGGCCCTCATCCACAACCTCCCTTCCACCTCGGGATCTCGAATTACCGATGCTCCCCCGACCCCCCGATGTTCCTCCCCACCCCAATATCTCCGAGGCCTGGAGGGAATACTCCACCGGCATGGACGCGTATGTCAGGGAATGGCGCAAGTTTGACGACCAGATGCTCACGCACTTCGAAGCACGCAAGGCCCAGACTAATGGGTTTCCTCCTTCCTGGTTACTGAGTGCCGGCGAGCTTAACAAGGGAGGCTTCCTGACGTATATGCAGGGTTTAAAGCAGGACGAGAGAGTCCGTGCTCACTGGAATGTTGCGTGGGATAAGCACTTCGAAGCTATGCAAGCGTTTGAGAAGGTTAGGACCCATGTTTTGGGGCTTGTTGGGTGAGGGCACGCACCAATGTACCCAAGCAGGCAAACGGGTAGATTGCGTATTGTGAAGCTTGTACAAGCGTCAACAGACAGACAATAATTCATTTCTGGCATTTCTACTCCCATTCCCCCCTATTTCTTTATTTCACTTTTTTCCCCTCTCCATGTTGCATAAACCCTCTCGCACAACAGAGCGAGTTTTTTTTTTTTTTTTGACCAAGAGCGCCGCTACCAAAATTAGCCCACGAAATATAAAGCATGCATCCACCCCCTCCTCTTCCTCCCCGCCAACAAACTTACCAGCAAAAAACCCCCCCTTTTGTAATAACAAACAAGTCCTATGTGTTTTTTTTTCCCCTCTCTCTCCTTTGTAGTTGTAACCAAGCGCGCCCCCCCCCCCCCACCTTCAATACCCCCTTTATGCTGTAGTTTTATTTTCCCCCTTCTATTTTTTTTTCCCAAACAGCCCAAAAAAGATAATTTTTTTTCTCCTTTACGTCAAAAGGTGAAAAAAAAAAATAAGGAGGCGGTTTAGGAGTGGGGAGCGGATGGGAGGGACGCCTCCTTTTTCCCTTCTTTTTACAAAAAAATCGTGCGTCTGGGTGTCTTGTTTTTACTTTTCTTTTTTTTTTTTTCGTTTTGTTTGGCTTTGGCTTTGGTCTCTCTCTCTCTCTCTCTCTTGCATCGGGGGAAGAAGGGTAGGATAGAATAGGCCTTTTTTCCCTTTTTTTTTTGTTATTGTTGAGGTTTAGGGCGGGGATAGAGGATATAGTGTTGCAAAGCGCGATGAATAAAAAAAATTTTTTTTTGTGCCCCCTAAGCCGTTCATCCCATTTTTTTTTCCCAGAGTAAGCTAGTGTGTATTGTGCGATATTACGATTTTCAGTTCGCACCACAAAGCAACCTGCCCTGCAACCCGTAACCCATCTCCCCCAGTAACCCAATAACCCATATACAATAGCAAAAGGAAAGAAAATAGGACGAACCGTGGCCCTCCACCCAAGAACCAGAGTTCATCCCGGGTCAACCAATCCGCTCCACACCATCAACTAAAAACCGCCCCCACCATCAAAGTCTCCACCACTATCAAACCCCCCACCTCCATCCCCATACCCCTGGTCATACCCTTGATTATACTCTGCCTGATCGTGGTCGTGAATTGCATCCTCTAACAACATCCCCCCCAATAACCCACCGCCCAGGCCCAGGGCCGCGGCGCCACCCATGCCCAGCCCACCGCCTGGTCTCTGGCCCTGCTGTTGCGGGGGAGGATAGTACCCGCCCGGTTGGGGGTGGTAGGGGTACCCCCCGGGGGGAGCATAGCCGCCGTATCCGGGCTGGGGGGATCCGTAGTAAGGCTGTTGCTGTGGCTGGTGGTAATGCTGTTTGTGTGAGCTACCACCACCGAGGATGCGATCTAGAAATCCGGCTTTAGAGGCGCCCTTCTCTCTCCCATCACGGGGAGAGAGGGGCTGTGCTTGGTAGGTGTACGGAGCGGAGATACTGTAGGGGTTCGTCGGTGGGAGGGCCGGGGAGCGAGCGAGGGCGTCTTCTTCGGCTTGGAGTTGGGCGGCGAGGCGAGCGTCTTCGTCAATGGAAGGCGCGGGTGGGGCGGGAGAGGCGCGTTGGCGAAAGGCGTTATTGTCGTTACCATTAGCGGAAGGGGTGTGGAAGTGAGAGTTGGAGCTGGAGTAGGCAGGTGGCGGGTCCGAAGGAGGGTCGTCGCGCGGAGAAGCGGAGCAGGCGGGCGAGGTGGGTTTTTCCCACTGGGATTTCTTGGTCAGGGTGTTCACATAGAACCTGTGGGGATCTGTGTTAGGGCAGCAAAGAGCCAAGCCAGCGGTGTGCATATACACAGTAGTTTGCATGCATTGTGACAGAGGCGCTGGATATGCAGGAACAGACGGGCGGGAAAAAACGACTTGACGTCCTGCGGGCTGGGAGGGCGGATGGGCTTACCATTCTTGATATTTCTCGTTCCAGAGCGCTTTCCAGCCCTCCGGCACCTTTGGCGGGGGCGGATGCGGGGGTGGGGCAAAGGCCTCGTCGGACGCCATTTCCCACCAGCCGATGAACAGAGCAACGAGCCTTGATAGGGGCGAATGGCTGTAGGCAGAGAACAGTGGAGGAGGGCGAGGATGGGAGAAAGAAAGAAGCTGCTGATGACTAAGGTTCGAGGGCGGCCGTGACTTGCACCGTTCTAATACACAGAGTACGCGTAACGCATTTGCGTCGAACAAGCCTCGGCGCCGCTTTAAGCCGTGAAGGGCTTGGCTGGTAAGCTGTCTCGACCACCAAGATTCGGGACCTTGGCAGATCTTTTCACGTCGAAACTAACTACTCTATCTGCCGGCAAACTCTCTGCGGCGGCCTCGCCGTCACCCATGACCTGGTTGAGGGGAGAGGAGACAGAGGGCAGAGCGGAGAGATTGGAAACACAAAGTTGGGAGTGGAAACTAGGCTTGAAGATCATGCGCGGACTCGGGGGGCTGCAACTGGGAGATCCTACCATCACTGAAGAGGCCGCCGAGACGCCCAATGACACACAGGCCGAAACTTTCCCATTGCATCTCAACCGCTCTCGCGCGCAGGAGGCGGCCTCACTTCCAACTCCTGCGCTTCCTGTTCTTGGCCATCAGAGAAATCCTCTAGTTTCCTGCTCTCGCCACTGCTGTCGCATGGATTTGGAACCCATAATTTTGTGAGGATGGCGCCCGAAATATTGCAAATCGTGAGGCTAAAGCAACTTGTCAGCGGGGTGAGCTTGCAGAGGTCGCCTGGCCGCTCCACACACATCAGTATTGCTCCTCCAAACCATTTGTGACTTGAACTGCCCGACGCGACAATCAGCTGGGCTAAAATGGAGCCCAGTTTGCCTGCAGCTGCAGAGATCCCGTGGCATGTGCATCGAAATCGGGTCGGAAAGACTTCAGCCGGGATCTAAAACCACATCAGCATTGAACGAACAAAGGCTTCTTCAAGTATTAGACCGAGCCTTACAATAAAAACTGAGGGATTCGGCCCTGATTATTATTCGTTAGCAATCAAACTGGAAAAACGACTGCACAAGCCCGGAACTTTACCAAGGTTGAAGAATAGACGACAAGACACTTGGAGAGTGATGATGATCCCGAAATACGGACCGCTCGAGAGTGTAATCAAGGCAACACCAACTACCACAAAGAGCACAGCTAACACCAAGAAGCCGTAGAACTGCAGGTTGTATCGGTACCTCGCCAGGGTGACAAAGATTACTCCCCCAATAAGGGCACCAAGAGAATTTGAGATTAGCGCTTGCCAACCAGACCGCATCAGCACAGAATAAACAGAAGCCTTCTTTGGGGAATGCCACAGACTAGAAACGAACGCTGGATTATAGACACCAAGAAAGTAGAACGAGAAGTCTAGAAGCATCCAAGTGAGCGAGGTTCCTGCTAGATCTGTCCAACTTCCTTCATTCCATCGGCGGTCGCTCCTCTTACCCGTGAACAGGAATACCTTGAATCCTGCCCAAAATTCTCCCCATGTATCTTTTCTAACTTCCCGATGCTCATCCTGACTGGCCTGCTCTACACCGTCTATATTACTGCCAATGGACCGATTCTCACTTTGCTCCTCCTGCTGGCGCAACCCGACTGGATCCGAAACCCGTGATTCTTGCGGGCGGTATGGGTAGGAGCCATTCTCTAGTGGTGGGGGAGGCTGGCTTCTCGATGTCCTCCGCCTCGTACGTTGCTCTATAGGCTGTGTTGCTGTTCTGCAATATCTTGTTGAACTGATACCCTTCTCGACTTCAAGAACGTATCGAGCACATTCCGGAATCTGGAGCCGTAAAATCAGCGCGCCTGCAGGAAGAATAGCACCAAATCCAACAACAATGCGCCATATATTGTCAGTTGCTCGACGGCATTCTCCGAGACAGTGTTTTGGATCCGCATCATGGGATATGTGGTGGCGACTACTTGCAGTTGCAACAATTGCTACGACATAGGCAAGGAGCTCTCCAACCGGTTTCATTAAAAAGACAGCAGCAAGCATCCTAGCCCGGTGCTTGCGGGGAGCGAACCTGCCAGGAGGATAAAGGGTTAGAACCCGTCCTGGAGAAGTATTGAAAATGGGGTACAGACTCAGCGGTAATTGCAGCGCTCAAGGGAAAGTCTCCACCAATCCCGAAACCCAAGATGAATCTCCAAACGATTAACCATGGGAGGATGTTAACGGAGTCCGCTACACCCCTTGAGCATTGGGTTAGGCCGATTGTGGCAACCATCATAATTATGAGCACTATTCCGTATACGCCTTTGCGGCCGTAGCGATCAGCCAGTACTCCGAAAGATATCTGGCCAATTAGCGCCCCTATAAGCGGAGCTAGATTGATCGCCTTTTTCTCATGCGGCGGAATATTGCCCCCCCAATATACGATTTCAAGCATTGGAAGGACCACGTTGCCGGCAACGATCTGAGCTGCGCGGTTAGTAGTACCCACAGTATTATCTCCATGATGTGGGGTCTCTTCAATCATACATTATATATATCAGTGAGGAAACCTGCACCGGCCACGAAAGTAGTGAGCCAGCCAAAGCGGCCTTCGTCAATGTTCTCATACGAGAGCCTTTTTTCCCGCTCTAGATCCTTGAATTCAAATCAGCAAGAAGGAATGCCCTATAAATATAACAGCCCTGAGAGCACTTACGTCGTGGTATACTCTGACGGGTTCCCAGATCAACATGATGATGAATACAGCTGTTTAGGACGTGAAAATTTACTTGACCTCAATTGTCAGATAATTCGGAACACGAAGTTCATATTTCGCATAGGTCATTCTAGGCAACGGGGAGGATGAGAAGATCCACTTATCTGGTGTCAACAATACAGCCTCGACCCCGCCGGAGCCTCGCAAGGCGGACCCTGATTTGCACAGAAAACACCGCTATAAATGTTATCTATGTATAATTTAGTAACATAAGTTACTAAATTGGGTGACCTGAGAGATAGTGTAATCTACTGCTTCCGGCGACAAGGCTGAGAAGGCTGAGGTCCATATTTCGGGCCCGTCATAACCCTCCCGCCTCCTGCAGTGATCATCAGGGGATCGTCCCAGCCTCAATCGTCCCATGTCTGGAATACCTTTTCGATACGATGGTGCCTATAAGTGAGTTTATCAAAGCTATCGACATAGCACTCCGTCTCCGCAAGTCTATCAAAAATGCCTCTGGGGAATTTCAATGCCTCTCAGACCGTCTGGACTTGTCCTCCAAAACCTTGAGTCAAGTTGAGAGGTTTAAAGCGAACTTGACCGGGGGGACAAATTGCGAGGAAATCCAGCTGGACGAAGCATGCAATAGGTATCAGAACACGTTAAGAGAGCTGAAATCCCACCTTGAAAACTACGACACATGCGGAGGCTCGATGCGAAAAAATGTAGGATGGGCACTAAAGGAGCTGCATACTCAGGCCAGCCAAAATTACCAAACCCAAATCACTAACCATCAGAGTGACATCATCTTTTTACTCTCTTTTTTCTCGGCGTAAGCAATCATCTCCCTAGACTGGTGTCTTCGGGACTTGACTTACGTAGTACTACTGAAGCGTCCAGAACCGGATGACCCCCAGCGTAGCCTCTGAGAGAGTAGGAGCTTCGCAAGGAAACAACCCAGCGGATCCACCCACCCCGGCATCCCCACTGAGACTGCACGCCCCGCAAGTACCAAGCGGCAGTTCTCCGCCGGAATCAGTGCGTTCCTGTCAATCGATCGGCCCCCCTATTAGTCACCCTGTATCCCCACGGCCTCCTTTTGATCATTTCGGGAATGATGAACACCGGCCCGGAGACTTCCTTGATCCACATCCTCAAGACTCTCGACTGGGTGGCACACTAGAGCATCGAAGTGGAGCTAGAGGATCTATGGAATCATCCATTAGTCCTCAAACACCAATCTCCTCGGGAGCCGAGAATTGCTCACGGCCGGGAACTCCACAGTCGTCCATCACCCCCACCCCCTCCATCATTTCAACCGAAGTTAGCCTTCAGTCGCCTCGCTCTCTTTCACCTGGTACATCAGACGGAACCAGGAGAGCAAGCTATCCGGAATCTTTCGCTTCAATAGACACAGTGCCCCTTCCCGGAACGACCAAGTTGTATGTTAATCCCTCAGACCTGTTGATAGCGTCCTAGAGACTGATAATTAAGCTCAGTTGGTACAAAGGGAGATCGGGTCTGCAGGGTATTGCGGTCTCCAAAATAGCTGTCGAAAGGGGTAACCATGGAAATATTCGCATACTCTTAATAGAGAACCCTCCAGGCGGATATATTCATCATACTCGTAAGTTCGACTTCCCCAGGCTAATAAACAGATCACTTTTTCACATTTTAATCTCGACCACAGTCTCGGGGAAATTTTCTCAAAGTCCCTTCATGGAACACCGACGACAGTTTAAGGAAGTCCAGCAAATTGACCCGACAGTTCGCTATGTCGTGAGCTTCAGCGGTAGCCAGAAGGTCTCAAAATGCAATAATGTTGGTACATCTGAGCGGGTTATTTCCAGTGGGGCTTTCGAGTACTCATTCGTGGACGAGGGAGGTACGTACAGTACTATTTCAAATCTCCCTACAGAATTGGCGGCCGGCGAAATGCACAGCCCTTACTAGTTTCTCTAGATTGCTTCAAATTCCAGAGCGAAGTTGTAGGAAAATCCCTGCTCTCGAACGTCGAGGTTGAAAAAATTAAAAGCGGCCGTAGCAACACTGAAGGCAGGTGGGCAACTCTGCAGCTGTGGGAAGACCAGACTATTACATTTTTCTCGAACAAAGCGAAAACCCCCATGAAATTCAACAGTATGTCCAAGTGGCTCTCCTTTTGCAAAAATGCACCACACCGGCCCTTGGCTGACCTTCTTTATTCCCTTTAAGCCGCGAACTTGAGCATTAAGCCCAATAAACGTAAACCTAATGAACCAGAGCGACTTGACCTCGAATTCTGGAGGAATAGGGAAGGGCTGGAAGGGGAACTGAGATACCTAGAGATCGAATTCACGGAACCGGGAGGTGAGTTGATGTTCCATCACTATCATTCAGCAACACCTTCAACCCTTACACCGTCCGGCTAGATTCTTTTCGCAGTTGACCAAAACGAATCCAAACAGGCACAGACAGAACCAATTTCGAAAACAAAGCATTGTTCAGACGGCCAGACCAAGACGTTTGTACGACCAAAACCCGTACCTTCTCAATAAAACCACGTTTCAAAAAAATTCTCTCGTCGAATATTTCCAAATAGCCTAGTTTATCTATACTCTCAAAGTATTCTAACTAGTATTAACAATAAATAATTATATTAAAAAAAGGGGGAATGTGGAGGATGGAGAAAGACTATTTCAGTTGGAGGACAATCATACATACCCAATATAAAAAAGACTAGTAATAAATTGCCTTTTCCCCCTTCTCCCCTCCCTTTCTATAGCCTAATAATAATAATAATAATAGTAGTAGTACATAGGCTCATACCAAAAGTAATCAAACTCTCAACTAGAAATAGTTAAGCGACACCTGCCGAACGCCCTGCCTAATCCTCTGCCTGCGCAGCACTAAAACGCTGAATATTTCTGGAGTGGAAAAGCGGCATTGAATCGAGCACATATTGCATAAGTGGCGGCCAAGAACATATGAACAAAATCTTTCCCCATGTGCATGTACTGTACCTCTGTACTGTATTCTTGATAGCGACGGACGACCAAGGACCCCACCACGCTCTTCTCAACTTCCTTCCCAGAGCAAAAACAGAGGGAGAGAGAGAGAGAGAGTGCGATGTCCGAGGGCGGCAAGAAAACCGCGTACGGCAAACCCGCCTCGGACACCTCGTTCCGCAAAACATGGGACAAAGAGGAATACACAGCCAAAGCCGCCACTCGCGAAGCTCTCGAACGGCAGGAAGCCAAAGCGCGGTACGAGGCCAAGGCGCAGGGCAAGGTGTACCACAAAGCGGTACCGAGCGACGCGGCGACGACACAAACGACGGCGCGGGCATCGCGGCTGAACATCTCGTCGCAGATTGGCAAGACGCAGCTGGTGCCGGCGACGGCGTCGACGGGGAAGCGTGGCCGTGGCGCGGGGTTTTACTGCGAGGATTGTGATTTGACGTTCAAGGATAATCTGCAGTGGGTGGATCATTTGAATTCGAAACAGCATCTGGTGGCCACGGGCCAGAGTGGCGTCGTGGAGAGGGTTGGTGTGCAGGCTGTGAGGGAGAGGTTGGATATGTTGAGGAGGAGGAAGGTCGAGTTGGAGGTGGGCGTGCGTGAGGGGTTGAGGGAGAGGTTGGAGAGGAGGAGGGGAGAGGAGGAGAGGGAGAGGGAGGAGAAGAGGGAGAGGAGGAGGGAGAAGAGGAGGAAGAAGGGGAGAAAGGAGGAGGAGGTTGCAGAAGAGCATGATTTGGAGTTTGCTACTACGGACGTCTAGTATAATCGCAGAGACATCTCATCATATTAACGTATATATATATGCACCCCCTCCCTCTAGTCCCCAACTCTTCCTACCCGCGCACATTTCAAAGGGATAGATGAAGGAGAAGAAGAAGTAGAAGAGGAAGGGAAAAAGTCAATCCCAGAACACAAACCCGGAAGCCGAAGGAAACAGAAAAACAAAACAAAACGAAATTCCCCACCACCCCCACCACCACCACTCCTCAAGAAAAAAAATAAAAATAAAAATAAAAATTTTTTTCCCTAGGCTCCAGCGAACAATAAACCAACCTTCCTAAAGTCATCATATCAAGCGCATCGGAGCCCCCCCCCTCCATCCATCCCCCCTCCCACCTCCCAAACTTCGATAAGAAAATCCCAAACCCATATAGCAGGTAGGAAAACGAAAGAAATTCTATAAAAGAAAAAAAAAATATATATATATATATATATATATAAAGAACAAGTAATAGTCCAAATATCATGTGTGTGGGTGTGTGTGTGTATAGCCTATTCCCCCCATCGCCCGGATGCGCCCTAGTTTGTTTGTTTGTGAAATACCGAAGAAGGAAGGAGGTGGAAAAACCAAAAAAAATAGGTTTTGGAGAGTAGAGGGCGAAAGTGACGACGACGATGTGGTGGTTAATGATGATGGTGATAATGATAATGATGGTTATATCTAAAAAAAAATCGCGACATCAAGTTAGTACCTTTTTTTTAATTTCCAAGAAATGAAAATCCGTAAAAGTAAAAGCAAGGGACTTCGAATTAAACAAAAAAAAAAAGACTTACAAGCTTCAAAGGTGTTCGATTTAACGCTCTACTGAAATTTCTCATCGCCCTTCCTTTATTTCCCCGGCGCTGTAGACGTCTAAATGCCTCCTCTACATGTCTTGGCTCAATCGGGGTTCTGCCTTCTTCCGGGGGATCAAAGAGGCCTCTTTCCCGCTTTCTCTTCCGACGGCTGCTATTCTCGCCGCCGCTCTCTCTCTTTACTAGATCTTCAGCTTCCTTGACCTTCAGTGCCTCTTCAGTGAGAGTTTGGACAATTTCAAAGGTTAAGAAACCGAGAATGTCGACAATGTCGTCGTTGGGTTTTGAGTCTGTGACAATGCCAAAGCCAGCCCATTCTTTAAAACGCTTTCCCTTGCGGAATGTGAAAGATGCTTGTCGGCATTCGGACCAGTGAACGTATTCGTCACGGGTCATGTGTTTTGTGCGTTCGTCGGCGTTCTTGAGACGTTGGAGGGTGGCGTAATTCATCTCTTCCTCATCTTCATCCTCTTCATCATCACGTTCCGGTACTTGCTCGGAATAGAAACTTGCGACTTCCCAGGGCAATCCCACTTTGGCTTTCTTGTTCTTCTTGGCTGCGTCACCGACGGGACCACCACCACCGAGGACTCCGGCTGCGGTTGCATCCTCACCTCCTGCAAAGTCGGCAGCATCACCACCGCCCTTGTCGTCCGAATCTTTGACATTTTTACGGACGTCTTTCCAGGAGAGGAAGGTACGGAGGCGAGAGACCTTGGCGCGGTCATGGCGGATGAGAAAGATTAGGTCGTCGGTGGAGATTGAGCGGGAGCCACGGCGGCCAGCTTGAGCGGTGCATTGAACGAGCTGGGGATAGTTAGTATGGCTGCATAGGGAGGAAGACGTCGGCTGTCAGAGAGGGCCAACCATTTCGATGACTTGCTGACGGACGATCTCCTCTATCATCCCCGTAGTATCCGCAGATGGCTCAGCAGTTTCGCCAGAGACGAACATCATCTGTTGAATATAATGAGTGAGCCTCTCCTTCCATTCTGCCAAACTTTCGGTATCCTGTCCATCAAGTTCGGATTCCATTTTCCCGTAGTGCTTAGAAGATATATCTCGTGGGAGATATGAAGGCGGTGGTGGTTACAGCGGTTACACAGATTGGGGCGTTAAGTGAAGTGATGGATTGGGATTGGGATAGGTTTGTGAGTGAATTTATGAAAACAGGAGCGACAAAACATTCACTGGCGAGATAACCCAAAGGATCACTTAAAGTGCGTTCACAAGACTGCCTCCTCCGATAACACCTGATAGGCACAGCAGCAATAGGAGGCCATCTGTGAGATCTTTCCTCCCTCCTATTGCCCAATGCTATTCCCTCCATGACCGAGAGAAGGACACCTATTCTCATCCAGGACCTACCCTAACCACCCCAGATCGGAATATGTAGCAAATGCACTGCATTGCACACATAGTGATGAAAGATATGACAATAGCAATAGCAATAGCAATAGCAGGAGCGCTAAGCTAGGCAAGAGCAGAATCAACTGAAATCATGGACCTACCTGCTGGATCTCCACGCGATACTTCGCAGCTTTGTCCCCCATCTTGCTAGACCGCACCGGTCGGTCGACGACCCGTCTTGCTATTGTACGAGTGTTGTTGTGAGTTCAATAGACAAAGTGTTGGAACAGGCGAGGTAACACCGATCAGATATTTGATGAAGAGGCCCGTGCGCCCATCGACAGAGCCGCATCATTATGCTCGGGGCTTGTTACCACCGATACCGATTATCCCACAGCTCTCTTCTGCTCTTTTCCTGGCTCAATACGCCACAATCAGCATGCTCTACTTCATCGGCCTTGGCCTTGCGGACGAGAAAGACATTACGGTCAAGGGGTTGGAGATTGTCAAGAAGGCCGAGAGGGTCTATCTGGAAGCTTACACCAGCATCTTGCTTGTCGGCAAAGACAGACTGGTGGGTTTCTCCCGCTCCGGGTTGCTGTGTACTTGCGACGCAGGGGTGTGAGCCGCGGAACTGATGAATTGGGCAAGTCAGGAGGCATTCTACGGCCGCAGTGTCATCGTCGCGGACCGAGAGGCTGTCGAGTCTTCTAGTGATGATATCCTTGCCGGTGCGGACACGGCGGACGTTGCGTTTTTAGTCGTTGGGGATCCTTTTGGGTAAGGCACAAACGGCACAGGCACAGCTTGCTCATCACCACACATTTGTTCAACGGTATCACATAATTAACCGCTTTCCAGCGCAACCACGCATACGGACCTCGTGCTTCGTGCACGAGCACTCAACATCCCCACAAAGACCATCCCCAATGCCTCTATCCTCTCCGCCATCGGTGCCACGGGGCTCCAGTTGTACAACTTCGGGCAGACCGTTAGCATGGTCTTCTTCACCGACACGTGGAAGCCGTCGTCGTTCTACGACCGCATAGCCGAGAACCAGCGCATTGGCTTGCATACCCTCGTGCTTCTCGACATCAAAGTCAAAGAGCAGAGCCTCGAGAACCTTGCGCGTGGCCGACGCGTCTTCGAGCCCCCGCAGTACATGACCGTGGCACAGTGCGCGACGCAGATGCTGGAAACTGAGGACTCACGGAAAGAGGGCGTGTATAGCCCGGATTCGCTAGCGGTAGGTGTTGCCCGCATCGGAGCGCCTGATCAGACGCTGGTAGCCGGCACGTTAAGCCAGCTCTGTATGGCGGATCTCGGGCCGCCGCTGCACTCCCTGGTGTTGCTGGGGAGACGGACACACGACCTGGAGCGCGAGTTCATTGCGGGCTTCGCCGCCGACCTCCAGGTGTTCGACGAGGTATGGGCGAGGGATTACAAAGGTTTTGAACAATAAGCGCCCGCCCTCGGGGATGAGAGGATAGAAAAAGCAAGTACAGCGATGTGGACCGCACCTGCATCTGTCCCGACCACAACCCCCACCTGCGGTCCCAATCACGGTGCGCTGCCACCACACGATTTTCCGTCAAGTCCCGGATTTCCGGATCTCGATTAGGACAGCGATCTCCATCGCACGGAATCTGGGCCTTTCCGTTTTCCCCTCTCCGCCCTACTTATGTACCGCTGACTAGTCGGCGAGCATCCGCAGACCTATACCGACAAAACGCTCCCGCAGGCTTCTGGGCTCCAACACAGGGGCCGGTGGATCAAACCCGTAGAGCGGCACAGCAATTATTTATCGAATAAAAATTGTGATCGGCGTACGACGTAGGATGTGCCTGAAAAAGCCCCCCACTTCAGCTTGTCCCCTGTGCCCCGCAAGGCTTATCCTTCATAAAAAAACTGTCTAACCCCTTCCCTGCCCTAGAAAACCCGGGGGTTCCGAATTTTGGAGACGTTGATACGAGACTTATCCAATCCGACGCGCGGTAGGGAGAGAGGTAGAAGTATATGTAAAACGGGGAAACCACTACACCTCTCTCCCAGAGCACATATATCTCTTCCAGACCACAGCTCCATAGAACATCCTCTCCCGAATAAGCCATAGCACATAGCATAAGCCCCTTCTAACAGCAGGCAAAGAAATGCCCCTCTACCTCCTGCGCGCCTTCCGCTGGCCTCGACCACTAATCCGCGTGCACGTTGTCATCAACAACGTCGACGATTGTTCCGCTGACTGGCTTATGGGCCCTTCTGGCGCAGCTCTTGCATCCGACCTCTACTCAGCAAACCCCGCGCTCTCTGCACAAGGTATCACAATCGACATATTTGAGCCATATGACCCGGCAGACGAGAGGAGGCATACAGGCAATTTCGCATTCGTGGCGTGTGAGTGGCAGGAGTTGGGAAGGTTATGCGGGAGGGTCGACGGGGTGGTCGGTGGGCTGGGTCTGGGAGGACTGGGCTGGGGAGGGTTAGACAGGCTTGGTGGAGTGGGTTGGGGAGGTTTGGGCAGCGCGGGCACGGCTAGGGGGTGGAATGGGGTGGGAAAGGAAGGGGATGCGTTTGAAGCATTGAAGAGCCTGTTGGCGCCTGGGGAGGAGATCGGGTGGTGGGTTGTTTGGTGTGGGGAGGGACGAATGGGTATAGCTTCCAGCCCTGGCGGCAGTGGGAAGAGCGGGAGCCCGACATCGATGAGGTCGTGGGATACAAGTCCGTACGAGGGAAACGGCAACACCAACAGCATACCCTGCCTAAGGGAGCCAACCCCCCCTGTATCCCCATCTACCTGGACAGAAGTCCTCGGCGAGCGGAAGGTAAGCCTCCCGACTCAACCCAACCCTCTCCTCCACAATTCCCGCACACACACACAGAGAGAGAGAGAGAAAGAGACTAACCAAGCACCTCCCTCACCCCCACAGGGCCTCCGAACCTGGGTCAAAAACGTCGTCCTCTCCCCGCGCCCAGCAACCGCCACCCCTCCCCCAACAGCCAAGACACCAACCTCCCCACCACTTGAACCCCGAACCCCAGCCGCCGAGACCGAGGAAGAAAAAGAAGAGAGAATCTGCAAGAAAAAAACCGCAACCAACTGCACCCACGGCTTCGGCTTCGGCTTCCACTCTCCCTCACCCAGGAGGAAAGGCGAGAATGGATTCTTCAGCAGGTAAAAAAAAATATAAAAAATAAAAAAAACCCATACTTGTTTTATCTACGCTACACGCATGGGAGGATTCCTTTAGTCCGGAACGGAGGGCGGCGGGTTACTTGTTTTTTTGTTTTGGGAGGAAGGCGGGGCCGGGTTTCTCCTCTTGTTGGGGCCAGGGGCGGCGTTTTTTTTTTTTTTTTAATCCAGTTCCCCCTTCCCCCTTCCCCTTCCCCCTCCCCTGGGCACGTTCTTTTCAAACATCTCAGTGGACGGGGCTCGGGGGTTAGCTTCTTCCTCTCCCTTTTTTTTTTTTTTTTTTTACATAAATTTTTACAACACCTGTAATACTACAGC